>SZWC01005480.1:80285-97115 GCA_023375785.1 Penium margaritaceum | reverse complement strand
TGCGAATGTGATTGAGCTCATCGTTTTGAGGGCGTTTTCTTCAATCACTGTGTTACACAACTCTTGCATAGTGGTTGGTGTCGCCACCACCAAGCAGGTTCGGTCATGCATCTCATCTGGTGATGCGATATTTAGTGGGCAATGTCGATCAGCAAGTGCAGAATGAGGTTCAATGAGAGGGGAGAAGACAACAGAGAAATTTGAACTCGTCAAAAACTCAAATTGTTTAACATCCTCGTCAGAAAACATGAACTCACACTCGTGATCCAGTTTTACCCCTGAGTGGTCCCCACTGACGTCACTCAGGGGTGGGGAAAACCCGCCCCACGGCCCTGTTCGTTACCACGGCCGGGCCCATTGCCACGAGCGCGACCCTGTCCACGGCCTTGTCCGCGGCCTCCTGTTGCACCATCCCCACGAGGTGCCGCTGCTGCAGCTAGCGCTGCGGCCTCTTGTCCACCATTGTTTCCCATCTCCGACCATTTATGACTCGTATTATGAGTTAGCAAAGTTGATGACACATAGTGAATTTCTTCAGTCATGGTCACAGACATATGCCTACTTTGGATGGTCATTGTGCATGGTATTCACACCGTGCCACTATGTATTCAGGGTATATCTACTTGCTAGTTGGTAACTAGTATTTCAAAACCATTGTTTCCCCCCTCTGATCATTTGTGACTTGTATTATGAGTCGTCATCATTGACCACACATAGTGATATTCTTTTGTTATGACCAGTGACATATGTCAACTTTGGTTGGTCATTGTGCATTGTAGCCACACCGTGCTACTACTTATTGAAGGTGTTTTTACTTTCTAGTTCATAACCAGTATTTTCCAACCATTGTTTGTTCCTCTGACTATTTATAACTTGTATTATGATTTGGCAACGTTGACCACACATAGTGAAATTATTTGGTCATGGTTAGTGACATATGCCTGCTTTGGTTGGTTATTCTGCATGGTAGCATCCCCGTGCCATTACTTATTGAAGTTCTTTGTGCTGGCTAGTCAATGAATTGCATTCCAAAACCATTGTTACCCCCTATGACCATTTATGACTCGTATTGTGAGTTTTAACGCTGACCACACATTGTGAAGTTATTTGGTCATGGTCAGTGACATATGCCTACTTTGGCTTGTCATTGTGCATGATAGCCACCGTGTCACTACTTATTGAATGTCCTTGTACTTGCTAGTCAGAAACTGATGTTCTTAATCCATCATTCTACCCTCTGACCATTTGTGACTCGTCTTATGAGTTATCAACATTGACCACACATAGTACGTTTCTTTGGTCATGGTCAGTGACATATGCCTACTTTGGTTGGTCATAGTGCATGGTAGCCACACCGTGCCACTACTTATTAAAGCTCTTTGTACTTCCTAGTTGATAACTTCTATTTCCAAACCATTGTTCCCCCTGTTCACCATTTGTGACTCGTAGTCTGAGTTGTCAACGCTGACCACTTATAGTGATATTCTTTGGTCATGGACACTGACATATGCCTACTTTGGTTGGTCATTGTGCATGGTAGCCACAACGTGCCACTATTAATTAAAGTTCTTTGTACTTGCTAGTTAATACGTGGTATTCCCAAGCCATTGTTTCCTCTTCTGACCATTTGTGACTCGTATTATGAGTTTTCTACGTTGACACCAAATAGTTACATTCTTTGGTCATGGTCAATGCCATATGCCTACTTTGGTTTGTCATTGTGCATGGTAGCCACTCCATGCTACTTCTTATTGAAGGTCTTTGCACTTGCTAGTTGATAACCAGTATTCCCAACCCAGTGTTTCCCCATCTCACCATTTGTGTCTGGTATTGTGAGTCGTAAACATTGACCACATCTAGTGAACTTCTTTGGTTATGGTCAATGAAATATGACGAACTTTGGGTTGTCATTGTGCACAGTAGCCACACCGTGCTACTACTTTCTGGAGGTATTTGAACTTGCTAGTTGATATCTAGTATTTTGCAACCATTGTTTTCCCCTCTGACCATTTGTGACTCGTATTATGATTTGGCAACGTTGACCACACATAGTGAAATTCTTTTGCCATGGTCAGTGACATATGCCTGCTTTGCTTGGTCATTGTGCATGGTATCCACACCGTGCCACTACGTATTGAAGGTCTTTGTACTGGCTAGTCGATGACTTGTATTCCGAAACCATTGTTTCCCATTGTGCCCATTTGTGACTTGTATTATGAGTTGTCAACGTTGACCACACATTGTGAAAATGTTTGCTCATGGTCAGTGACATACGCCTACATTGGTTGATCATTGTGCGTGGTAGCCACACCGTGCCACTACTAATTGAAGTTCTTTGTACTGGCTAGTTGATGACTTGTACTCCAGAACCATTGTTTTCCCCTTCTGACCATTTGTGACACGTATTGTGATTTGTCAACGTTGACCACAGAAAGTGAAATTCTTTGGTCATGGACAGTGACATGTGCCTGCTTTGGTTGGTCATTGTGCATGGTAGCCACACTGTGCCACTACTACTTGAAGGTCTGTGTACTTGCTAGTTGATAACTAGTATTCCCAAACCATTGTTTCCCCCTCTGACCATTTGTGACTTGTATTATGAGTTGGCAACGTTGACGACACATAGTGAACTTCTTTGTTCATGGTCACTAACATATGCCTACTTTAGATGGTCATTGTGCACAGTAGCCACACTGTGCAACTACGCATTGAGGGTCTTTCTACTTGGTAGTTGATAACTAGTATTTCCAAACCATTTTTCCCCCTCTGACCACACGTAACTTGTACTATGAGCTGTCAACATTGACCACACATAGTGAAATCATTTGGTCATGCTCAGTGACATGTGCCTTCTTTGGTTGGTCATTGTGCATGATAGCCACACCGTGCCACTACTTATTGAAGGTCTTACTACTTGCCAGTTGGAAACTAGTGTTCCTAAACCATTGTTTCAATCCCTGACCATTTGTGACTCATCTTATGAGTTATCAACCTTGACCACGCATAGTGAGTTTCTTTGGTCATTGTCAGTGACATATGCCTACCTTGTTGGTCATAGTGCATGGTAGCCACAATGTGCCACTACTTATTAAAGCTCTTTGTAATTGCTGGTCAATAACTAGTATTTCAAAATCATTGTTCCCCCCTTTGACCATTTGTGACTCATATTTTGAGTTGTCAACGTTGACCACACATAGTGGAATTCTTTGTTCATGGCTAGTGACATATGCTTACTTTTGGCGGTCATTGTGCATGGTAGCCAAATTTTTCCACTGCTTATTGAAGGTCTTTGTTCTTGCTAGACGACGAATATCATTTCCAAATCATGATTTGCCCGTCTATCCGTTTGTGACTTGTGATATGTGTTGTTAACGTTGACCACACAAAGGGGTCTTCTTTGTTCATGCCGACTGACATATGCCTACTTTGGTTGCTCATTGTGAATTGTAGCCACACTGTGCCACTACTAATTGAAGTTGTTTGCATTTGCTAGTTTATAACTGGTATTCCCAAACCATTGTTTACCCTTCTGACCATTTGTGACTTGCGTTATGAGTCGTACACGTTAACATATTGTTAAATTCTTTGGTCATTGTCATTGCCATATGCCTACTTTGGTTTGTCATTGTGCATGGTAGCCACACCGTGCTACTTCGTATTGAAGGTCTTTGTACTTGCTAGTCAATAACCAGTATTCCCAACCCAGTGTTTCACCATCTGACCATTTGTGTCTTGTATTATGAGTCGCCAACATTGACCACACATACTGAGATTCTTTGGTTTTTGTCAGTAACATATGCCAGCCTTGGTTGGTGATTGTGCATGATAGCCACACCGTGCTACTACTTATTGAAGGTCTTTTTCCTTGCTAGTAGATAACCAGTGTTTTCCATCCATTGTGTTGCCCCTCTGATTATTTGTGACTTGTATAATGATTTTGCAAAGTTGACCACCCACAGTGCAGTTCTTTGGTCATGGTCAGTGACATATGCCTGCTTTGGTTGGTCATTGTGCATGGTAGCCACACTGTGCCGCTGCTTATTGAAGGTCTTTGTAATGGCTAGTCAATGACGTGTATTCCAAAACCATTGCTTCCCCCTGTGATCATTTGTGACTCGTATAATGAGTTGTCAACGTTGACCACACATTGTGAAAGTCGACGTTCTTTGACCTAATCATTATCACCTCCCATTGGGAGGTGATAATTATTTTGTCATGGTCAGTGACATATGCCTGCATTGGTTGGTCATTGTGCTTGGTAGCCACACCGTGCTACTACTTATTGAAGGTCTTTGTACTGGCTAGTCAATGACTTGTATTCCAAAACCATTTTTTCCCCCTTCTAACCATTTGTGACATGTATTATGACTTATCAACGTTGACCACGCATAGTGAAATGCTTTGGTCAGGGTCAGTGAAGTATGCCTACTTTGGTTGGTCATTGTGCATGGTAGCCACACTGTGCCACTACTTATTGAAGGTCTTTGTACTTGCTAGTTGATAACTAGTATTACCAAACCATTGTTTCCCCCTCTGACCATTTGTGACTCATATTATGAGTTGTCAACGTTGACCACACATAGTGAAATGCTTTGGTCAGGGTCAGTGAAGTATGCCTACTTTGGTTGGTCATTGTGCATGGTAGCCACACCGTGCTACTACTTATTGAAGGTCTTTGTACTTGCTAGTTGATAACTAGTATTACCAAACCATTGTTTCCCCCTCTGACCATTTGTGACTCATATTATGAGTTTGCAATGTTGACGACACTTAGGGAATTTCTTTGCTCATGGTCGATGACATATGCCTACTTTGGATGGTCATTGGGCACGGTAGTCACACCGTGCCACAACGTATTCAGGTTCTTTCTAGTTGCTATTCGATAACTAGTATTTCCAAACCGTTGTTTCCCGCTCTGACCATTTGTGACTTGTACGATGAGTTGTCAACGTTGACCTCACAAAGTGAAATTATTTCGTCATGCTGAGAGACATATGCCTACTTTTGTTGGTCATTGTGCATGATAGCCACACCGTGCCACTACTTATTGAAGGTCTTACTACTTGCCAGTCGGAAACTAGTGTTCCTAAACCATTGTTTCAACCCCTAACGATTTGTGACTCATCTTATGAGTTATCAACCTTGACCACATATGATGAGTTTCTTTGGTCATGGTCAGTGACATTTACCTACCTTGTTGGTCATAGTGCATGGTAGCCACACTGTGCCACTACTTATTAAAGCTCTCTGTACTTGCTCGTCGATAAGTAGTATTTCAGAACCATTGTTCCCCCCTTTGACCATTTGTGACTCATATTTTGAGTTGTCAATGTTGACCACACATAGTGAAATTCTTTGGTCATGGCTCGTGACATATGCCTACTTTTGGCGGTCATTGTGCATTGTAGCCACGCCATGCCACTGCTTATTGAAGGTCTTTGTACTTGCTAGGCGACGAATGTTGTTTCCAAATAATTATTTGCCCGTCTATCCATTTGTGACTTGTATTATGTGTTCTTAACGTTGACCGCACAAAGTGGTATTCTTTGTTCATGCCGACTGACATATGCCTACTTTGGTTCCTCATTGTGAATTGTAGCCACACTGTGCCACTAGTAATTGAAGTTCTTTGTACTTGCTGTTTAATAACTGGTATTCCCAAACCATTGTTTACCCTTATGACCATTTGTGACTTTTTTTATGAGTTGTACACGTTGACAACATATTGTTGAATTCTTTGGTCACGGTCAGTGCCATATGCCTACTTTGGTTTGTCATTGAGCATGGTAGCCACACCGTGCTACTTCATATTGAAGGTCTTTGTACTTGCTAGTCGATAACCAGTATTCACAGTCCAGTGTTTTGCCATCTGACCATTTGTGTCTCGTATCATGAGTCGCCAACGTGGACCACACATAGTGAGATTCTTTGGATTTTTTTCAGTGACATATGCCACCTTTGGTTGGTGATTGTTCATGGTAGCCACATCGTGCTACTACTTATTGAAGGTATTTGTCCTTGCTAATAGATAACCAGTATTTTCCAACCATTGTTTTGCCCCTCTGACTATTTGTGACTCGTATTATGATTTTATAAAGTTGACCACACACAGTGCAGTTCTTTGGTCATGGTCAGTGACATATGCCTGCTTTGGTTGGTCATTGTGCATGGTAGCCACACTGTGCCACTACTCATTAAAGTTGTTTGTTATGGCTAGTCGATGACGTGTATTCCAAAACCATTGTTTCCCCCTGTGACCATTTGTGACTCATATTATGAGTTGTCAACGTTGACCACACATTGTGAAAGTCGACGTTCTTTGACCTAATCATTGTCTCCTCCCATTGGGAGGTGATAATGAATTTGTCATGGTCAGTGAAATATGCCTACATTGGTTGGTCATTCTGCTTGGTAGCCACACCGTGCTACTACTTATTGAAGGTCTTTGTACTGGCTAGTCAATGACTTGTATTCCAAAACCATTGTTTCCCCCTTCTGACCATTTGTGACATGTATTATGACTTGTCAACGTTGACCACGCATAGTGAAATACTTTGGTCAGGGTCAGTGAAGTATGCCTACTTTGGTTGGTCATTGTGCATGGTAGCCACACTGTGCCACTTCTTGAAGGTCTTTGTGCTTGCTAGTTGATGACTAGTATTACCAAACCATTGTTTCCCCCTCTGACCATTTGTGACTCATATTATGAGTTTGCAATGTTGCCAACACCTAGTGAATTTATTTGGTCATGGTCGATGACATATGCCTACTTTGGATGGTCATTGTGCATGGTATTCACAACATGCCACAACGTATTCAGGTTCTTTCTAGCTGCTTGTCAATAACTAGTATTTCCAAACCTTTGTTCCCCCCTCTGACCATTTGTAACTTGTACTATGAGTTGTCAACGTTGACCCCACAAGGTGAAGTTATTTGGCCATTGTTAGTGACATGTGCCTACTTTGGTTTGTCATTGTGCATGATAGCCACACCGTTCCACTATTTATTGAAGGTCTTGGTACTTGGTAGTCAAAAACTAGTGTTCCTAAACTAGTGTTCCACCCTCTGACCGTTTGCGACTCGTCTTATGAGTTATCAACGTTGACTGCACAAAGTGAGTTTCTTTGGTCATAGTCAGTGACATATGCCTACTTTGGTTGGTCATAGTGCATGGTAGCCACACCTTGCCACTACTTATTAAAGCTCTTTGTACTTGCTAGACAAAAAATAGTATTTCTAAACCATTATTTCCCCCTCTGACCGTTTTTTTACTCGTATTATGAGTTCTCAACGTTGACCACGCATGGTGATGTTATTGGGTCATGGTCACTGACATATGCCTACTTTGGTTGGTCATTCTGCATGGTAGCCACACTGTGCGACTAATGATTGAAGGTTGTTGTTCTGGCTAGTCGTTGACTTGTATTCCAAAACCATTGTTTCCCCTTCTGACCATTTGTGACTCACGTTATGAGTTTTCAACGTTGACCACACATTGTGAAGTTATTTTGTCATGGTCGGTGATTTATGCCTACATTGGTTGGTCATTGTGCATGGTAGCCACACCGTGCTACTACTTAAGAAGGTCTTTGTACTAGGTAGTCGATGACTTGTAATCTAAAACCATTGTTTCCCTCTTCCGACCATTTGTGAAACGTATTATGATTTGTCAATGCTGACCACACATGGTAAAATTCTTTGGTCGTGGTTAGTGACATATGCCTACTTTGGTTGGTCATTGTGCATGGTAGCCACACTGTGCTGTTAAAACGTGCTCCTGCCATGGATGCCGTTTGCCTTCCTACTGGTTCAGCCACTAGAGAGTGGTTTGATATCTGATATGATTGTGGATTTGGATTCCTTGGATTCTGGCATGCAGTTTCAAGCTTTCAATTGCTCAATTTGGTTGAGAATTCAGAAAGTTAGCCCCATCCAACGTTTGGGTGGTTGTTGGGTGGAATCTGGGTCTCTGTCATTGGTGACAGGATTATTCCACCGCGGTGGTCTAAGTTTGTCTCCAACGAGCTCCAAATGCACCAGAGGCATGAACAAAGTGACCAGAGGGACCTCCTTGACCATGATGAACTTCTACTTGACTTCTGGACGAGGAAAGGCGCTCCGATGGGTCATCGTCGAAGCGCCTCCCGTTGCCTAGCGTGCAAGGGACGGTGGGCGGTGTTAAAATTGCCCCTGCCATGGATGCCGTTTGCCGTTTTCCTGGTTCGACCACTAGGGAGTGGTTGGATGTCTGATCTGATTGCAGATTTGGACTCCTTGCATTTTGCCATGCAGTTTCGAGCTTTCAGTTGCTCGATTTGGTTGAGAATTCAGAAAGTTAGCCCCATCCGAAGTTCGGATGGTAGGTGGGTGGAATCTGGGTTCCGTCATTGGTGACGGATCAATTCCACCACCAGTGATCCAAGTTCGACTTCAATATGCTCCAAGGGGACATGGGCCATGAACAAAAGGGATGTGGATGGTCTTCTGGACCAGGGCGAGCCTCCCCCCACGTTGAGATGACAGGAAGGGCGCTTCGACAGGCCACCGTCGAAGCGCCTCCCGTCACTCCCGTTCGTGGGTATGGTGGGCGGCTCGGCTACACCATGGCTTACTCTAACGGCCGTAGCAGGGGCTCTACTGCTCCGTTTTGGGCGTGCTTGGATGCGTTGGAAAGCTTAGATCACAGGCTATAAGAATCTGATGTAATCTCAGCAAAATAACTAACCATTGATGATTCCCAGCCTTTCTCAGTTTCCGCACTCTGTGTTCTGCCTGAATTCTGCTCACTTGGTGTTGTGGCGACCCAAAGCACACACCTCCCCTGGAAGTCTCTTTGCACTAAGCAGCCGTGGACACTCAGGCAGTTCAGGGCACACCAGGACAGCATTCCTGTCAAAGGGTTATGGGCCCACGGCCCTGACCTGCCTACCAAGACGTTCACAGCTTCCGCAAACGCACGGGAGTGTCGCCCCCGGCGACTTCGCCGTCGCACGTTGAGACTGTCCATTGCAGAAGTTCAACATGGCGCAGAAGACAGAGTCCTCGCCCATCCAAAAGTACATGGGCGGCCCAGGCTTTGGGCTGTGGCGGTGGCATTTTGAGATCTACCTCGTGCACAAGGGACTGCTGGAGCTCATGAAGGGCACGGAGGTTCAAGATGCGAGCGCAATGGACGAGGAGAAGACGTCCTTTGCGAGAAAGAACACGGAGGCGCTAATGCTCCTATTGTCGGCGCTGCATGAATCTTAGTAGGGCTATATCCATGGCTGCGAGCTGGCAGCCGACGCGTGGAAGAAGCTCTGCTCCATCCACCAATCAACATCCCTAGCCAACAAGATCTTTGCAATGAAGCGACTCTTGACGGTGAGGATCGAGGAGGGTGAGGACGTCATTTCAGCCATGCAACATATCGAGTATCTTGCCTCACAATGCAATGATGTGGGGTGGAAGATTGACATGAAGATGCAGGCAATGGCGCTCCTCATGGCTCTACCCGACAGTTGGGGTCCTCTCATTACCGTGCTGGGAGGTTGGGAGGAGGATAAACTCACATACGGCGCAGTCGTTGAGTACATCCGCAACGAGGTGCACCGTCGGAGCGGTGGGGAGACCTCGTCATCCTCAACTGCCCTGATCACCAAAACGCAGGGTGGCAGCAGCAGCGGCAAGCGAGGCGGCGGTAAGGGCGGCGGCAAGAAGGGCGCCAAGAAGGGTGCGTGCCATAACTGTGGCAAGGAGGGCCATTGGGCCAAGGAGTGTCCAGAGGAGGCGCAGGCCGGCGGCAAAGGCGCCAAAGGCAAGAAGGCGCTCCTCAATGGCACAAAGAACCACGACCTGAAGGGCGCCAACCGTCGGTGCCTCAACTCAGGTGCGGAGGAGCATACCCAAGTCGAGAAGGTGGGGTTCATCAACTACACCAAGTCTGCCAAGTCCATGGTGACCGCCAACGACAAGGTCGAACCTGCGGCCGGCCAAGGTGATGTGGACGTAGAGGTGGTGGTTGGTGGTAAAAAGGCGCAATGTGTGATTCAAAATGTGCAGCATGTCCCCGGCCTGGCTGACATTTTGAGTGTGAGCCGCTTGACAGACAAGGGGTATGAAGTCCTCTTCCGCAGGAAAGGTGCAGTCGTGCGGATGGACGGCGGCGGCGAGGTCGTGCTAGAGGCTAAGCGCGAGGGAGGCCTCTACATCGTTGAGACCAAGGTCATCCCCTCGGCATCAGATGCAGCAGACCCGCCAGCACGCGTCGTCAACCTCGCAAAAGGCGGGGGAGCAGACCTGCAGCTGTGGCACCGGCGGCTGGGGCACTCGTCGCCCGCAGTCGTGCAAGAGATGGCGAAACGCGACATGGTTCGCGGCCTCAACATCAACGGTGCAGCTGACGCAGCAGCAGATTCCGTAGGGCACAAGTGCGAGCCTTGCATCGTGGGCAAGGCAAAGCGCAAGCCGTTCGAAGACGGACAACGGCGGGCCGAGAACCTGCTCGAGGTTGTGCACAGTGATGTGTGCGGACCGATCAAGACGCCGTCCGTTGGGGGCGCGCGTTACTTTGTCACCTTCATCGATGATTGCAACAGAAAACTCTACGTCTACTTCATGAAGCGGAAGAGCGATGTGCTGGACCGGCTGAAGAAGTATGTCGCAGCGGTGGAGAGGCAGACTGGCCGCAAGGTCAGAGCTCTACGCAGCGACAATGGCGGGGAGTATGTGGGCTGCGGAGGGTGGCTGAAGGAGCAGGGGATTGAGTGGCAGCCGACCACTCCGTACACGCCTCAATCTAATGGCGTGGCGGAGCGTATGAACCAGACGCTACTCACAATGGCGCGGACAATGCTCGTGGATGCAAAGTTGCCACGGAGCCTGTGTGCCGAGGCAGTGAGTACGGCGTGCTACATCACCAACCTCACTCCAACAGCAGTGCTGAAGGGGAAGGGCGGCTGGAAGATGCCGCAGGAGGCTTGGAGCGGGCGCAAACCAAGCGTGGCACACCTGAAGGCGTTTGGGTGCAAAGCGCACGCGTTGGTGCAGGCCGCGCAAAGAAAAGACTCCAAACTGGACCCGCGCGCAAAGGCGTACGCGTTCGTCGGATACGAGAGTACGCTCAAGGCGTACCGCCTCTTCGATCCACGGACGCAGGACGTCATCACCAGCCGCGACGTCACGTTTGATGAGCAGCAGAGCTACTGCAGCAGCAACAACAACATTGACGCAGCGCACTCTCCAAAGCAGGGGGAGTGGTTCCAACTCCTTGAGTGTGAGGAGGAGCCGGCGGCTGCAGAGGTCGATGACGGGTCTTCGGAGGATGATGGTGCTGGAGCGCAGCAGGGCAATGCAGCAGGTGCAGGTGTCGCTGGAGCGCAGGATGCAGCAGCCGATGCGGGGGAGCCCGCGGCCGAGGACAACGTTGCAGTAGAGCAGTAGCAGGACCAGCAGCCAGCGTCGCCAAGGTCGCCGCGTCGCAGTCGGAGGCGACGGAATGCGGCAAAATGGTATGGTGCAAGCACTGGCCGCTGGGTCGGCATGGCGCGGTGCATGATGGCAGCCGCAAAGGAGCCGACAACCGTGCAAGAGGCGCTTGCACGGCTTGACGGGCAGCAGTGGGGCGAAGCAATGAAATCTGAACTTGCGTCCCTTGCTGAGAACGGCACTTGGGAGCTGGTGGATCGGCCTGAGGGGGCGAAGGTGATCAGCTCCAAGTGGGTGTTCAATGTGAAGCTCACCAAGGACAGCAAGGTGGAGAAATACAAGGCGCAACTAGTGGCGAAGGGGTACGCGCAGCGGAAAGGCGAACACTATGATGAGACGTTCGCGCCCGTCGCCAAGTTCACAAGCATCCGGACGATCCTTGCGGTGGCAGCCTCAAAGGACATGGAGATCTACCAAATGGATGTCAAGACGACATTCCTGAACGGCATCATTGACAAGGAGATCTACCTTGAGGTGCCGGAGGGGGTGGATGCACCGGAGGGCAAGGTTTGCAAGCTGCGGAAGGCCTTGTACGGGCTAAAACAGGCGCCCAGGTGCTGGTACCAACAGATGGATGGCTACATGGCAAAGCTCGGCTTCAAGCGCTGTGAGTCAGACCACAGCATGTATGTGCGGCGTAGCAAGGGACTCCATCAGATTGTCGCACTCTATGTGGACGACCTGATCCTGTGCTCATCAGATCTGGCGGCTTTGCAGCAACTCAAGGAGCAGCTGAGCAGCAGATTTAAGATGACGGACATGGGGGAGCTGGAGTACTACCTCGGGGTGAGCATCACGCGGAACCGGAGAGCGCGCACNTACTTGCAGGCAACGCGGCATGCGCGCCTGAAGTACGACGGAAAGGGGAGGTCAGACCCCTTGCGGCTGGTCTGCTACACTGACGCGGACTACGCCGGCGATGTGGACAAGAGGAAGTCCACTTCTGGCTATGTGTTCTTTCTCGCAGGTGCAGCGGTCTCGTGGTGCAGCAGAAAGCAGGACTGCGTTGCCACCTCCACAGTGGAGGCGGAGTACGTCGCTCTGGCCGAGGCGATCAAGGAAGCGGTGTGGCTCCGCAGATTGCTGGGGGAGCTGGACGTGCCGCAGCAGGAGCCTATGGTGGTTCATGAAGACAACACCGGCTCCATCTCGCTGACCAACAACCCGACGCAGCACAGGAGGACGAAGCACATTGACGTGCGATACCACTACGCGCGTGACATGGTGGAGAAGGGACAGGTTGTGCTGCAACATTGCAGCACGAAGCACATGCTCGCGGATTGCTTGACCAAGGCGCAGCTCCATGATCGGCATGTCATCAGCCTTGCAGGGCTTGGATTGACAAGCTGTGAAGGGCTTGAAGGCGCAGACGCGGATGAGTGAGAGTGAGCATGAGGCATCCGGCATGCAAGGTGCACGGGGGAGATTGTTAAAAGTGCCCCTGCCATGGATGCCGTTTGCCGTTTTCCTGGTTCGACCACTAGGGAGTGGTTGGATGTCTGATCTGATTGCAGATTTGGACTCCTTGCATTTTGCCATGAAGTTTCGAGCTTTCAGTTGCTCGATTTGGTTGAGAATTCAGAAAGTTAGCCCCATCCGAAGTTCGGGTGGAAGGTGGGTGGAATCTGGGTTCCGTCATTGGTGACGGATCAATTCCACCACCAGTGATCCAAGTTCGACTTCAATATGCTCCAAGGGGACATGGGCCATGAACAAGAGGGATGTGGATGGTCTTCTGGACCAGGGCAAGCCTCCCCCCACATTGGGATGACAGGAAGGGCGCTTCGACAGGCCACCGTCGAAGCGCCTCCCGTCACTCCCGTTCGTGGGTATGGTGGGCGGCTCGGCTCCACCATGGCTTACTCTAACGGCCGTAGCAGGGGCTCTACTGCTCCGTTTTGGGCGTGCTTGGATGCGTTGGAAAGCTTAGATCACAGGCTATAAGAATCTGATGTAATCTCAGCAAAATAACTAACCATTGATGATTCCCAGCCTTTCTCAGTTTCCGCACTCTGTGTTCTGCCTGAATTCTGCTCACTTGGTGTTGTGGCGACCCAAAGCACACACCTCCCCTGGAAGTCTCTTTGCACTAAGCAGCCGTGGACACTCAGGCAGTTCAGGGCACGCCAGGACAGCATTCCTGTCTGGCGGCTCCACCAAGGGTGACTTCGACGCCCGTAGCAGGGGCTCTACTGCACCGTTTTAGGCGTACTTGGATACGTTGAAAAGCTTAGATCACAGGCTATAAGAATCTCATGTAATCCCACCAAAATAACCTACCATTAATGATTCTCAGCCTTTCTCAGTTTCCGCAATCTGTATTCTGCCAGAATTCTGCTCCCTTGGTGTTGTGGTGACCCAAAGCACACACCCTCTTGGAAGTCTCTGTACACTAACAAGCCGTGTACACTTAGGTGGCTCAGGGCACGCCAGGACAATATTCTTGACAAAGGGTTATGGGCTCACAGCCCTGACCTGCCTACCAAGACGTTCACGGCTTCCGCAACGCACGGGAGTGTTGCTCCAGGCGACGTCATCGTCACATTCTGAGACTGTCCATCGTAGAATTTCAACATGGCGCAGAAGCCGGAGTCCTTGCCCATCCAAACGTACATGGGCAACCCTGGATTTGGGCTGTGGTAGTGGTATTTTGAGATCTACCCCGTACACAAGGGATTGTTGGAGCTTATGAAGGGCACGGAGGTTCAAGATGCGAGCGCAACGGACGAGGAGAAAACGGCCTTCACAAAGAAGAACACGGAGGCGCTGATGCTCCTCTTGTCGGCGCTGCATGAATCTCAGTGGGGCTACATTCATGGCTGCGACCTGGCAGCTGGCGCATAGAAGAAGCTCTGTTCCATTCACCCATAAACATCCCTAACCAACAAGATCTTTGCAATGAAGGGACTCTTGATGGTGAGGATCGAGGAGGGTGAGGACGTCATTTCCGCCATGCAGCAGATTCATTCTCTTGCCTCACAATGCAATGATGTGGGGTGGAAGATTGACAGAAAGATGCAGGCGATGGTGCTCCTCATGGCTCTACCCGACAGTTGGGGTCCTCTCATCACCGTGCTGGGGGGTTGGGAGGAGAATAAACTCACCTACGGTACAGTCACCGAATACATCCGCAACGAGGTGCACCGTTGGAGCGGTGGTGAGACCTCATCATCCTCAACTGCCCTGGTCACCAAAACGCAAAGTGGCAGCAACAGCGGCAAGCGAGGCAGCGGTAAGGGCGGCGGCAAGAAGGGTGCCAATAAGGATGCATGCCATAACTGTGGCAAGGAGGGCCATTGGGCCAAGGTGTGCCCGGAGGAGGCGCAGGCCGGTAGCAAGGGTGCCAAAGGCAATAAGGCGCTCCTCAACGGCACGAAGAACCACAACCTGAAGGGTGCCAACCGGTGGTGCCTCGACTCAGGTGCGGAGGAGCATGCCCAAGTCAAGAAGGTGGGGTTCATCAACTACACCAAGTTTGCCAAGTCCATGGTGGTCGCGAATAATAAAGTCAAACCGGCGGCCGGCCAAGGTGATGTGGACGTAGAGGTGGTGGTTGGTGGTAAAAAGGCGCAGTGTGTTATTCAAAACGTGCAACATGTCCCCGGCCTGGCTGATATTTTGAGTGTGAGCCGCTTGACAGACAAGGGATATAAAGTGCTCTTCCGTAGGAAAGATGCAGTCGTGCGTATGGACGGCGGCGGCAAGGTCGTGCTCGAAGCAAGCGCGAGGAAGGTCTCTTCATTGTTGACATAAAAGTCATCCCCTCGGCAGCCGATGCAGCAGATTTGCAACCATGCGTCGTCAACCTCGCAAAAGGCGGGGGAGTAGACCTGCAGCTGTGGCATTGGCGGCCAGGGCACTCGTCGTCCGTAGTCGTACAGGAGATGGCGAAGCGCAACATGGTTCGCGGCCTTAACATTACCGGTGCAGCAGACGCAGCAGCAAATTCCACAGAGCACAAGTGCAAGCCTCGCATCGTGGGCAAGGCAAAGCGCAAGCCGTTTGAAGACGGACAACGGCAGGCCAAGAACCTGCTTGAGGTCGTGCACAGTGATGTGTGCGGACCAATCAAGACGCCGTCCATTGGGGGCGCGCAGTACTTTGTCGTCTTCATCAACAATTGCAGCAGAAACTGTATGTCTTCTTCATGAAGCGGAAGAGCGATGTGCTGGACCGGCTGAAGAAGTACGTCGCAGCGGTGGAGAGGCGGACTGGCCGCAAGGTCAGAGCGCTACGTAGCAACAATGGCGGCGAGTACGTGGGGTGCGGAGGGTGGTTGAAGGAGCAGGGGATTGAGTGGCAGCCAACCACTCTGTACACACCTCAGTCAAATGGCGTGGCGGAGCGTGCAAACCAGACGCTACTCACCATGGCGCGGACGGTGCTCGTGGACGCTAAACTTCCACCGAGCTTGTGGGCTGAAGCCGTGAGTAGAGCGTGCTACATCACCAGCCTCACCCCAACAGCAGTGCTGAAAGGGAAAGGTGGCTGGAAGACGCCACAGGAGGCTTGGAGCGGGTGCAAAACAAGCGTGGCGCACCTGAAGGCATTCGGGTGCAAGGCGCATGAGTTGGTGCAGGTCGCACAAAGAAAAGACTCCAAACTGGACCCACGTGCAAAGGCGTACGCATTCGTCGGGTACGAGAGTGCGCTCAAGGTGTACCGCCTCTTTGACACACAAGCGCAGGACTTCATCACCAGGCGCAACGTCACGTTTGACGAGCAACAGAGCTACTGCAGCAGCAACAACAACATCGACACAGCGCACTCACCAAAGCAGGGGGAGTGGTTCCAACTCCTTAAACGTGAGGAGGAGCCGGCGGCTGCAGAGGTCGATGACGGGTCTTCGGAGAACGACGGTGCTGGAGCGCAGCAGGGAAATGCAGCAGGTACAGGTGTCGCTGGAGCGCATGCCACAGCAGCCAACGCGGGGGAGCCCGCAGCCGAGGACAGAATTGCAGCAGAGCAGCAGCAGGACCAGCAGCCAGTGTCGCCAAGGTCGCCGCGTCGCAGCCGAAGGCAGCGGAATGTGGCACAACGGTATGACGCGAACACGGGCCGCTGGGTCGACATGGCGCGGTGCATGATGGCAGCCACAACGGAGCCGAAAACTGTGCAAGAGGCGCTTGCACGGCCTGACGGGTAGCAGTGGGGTGAGGCAATAAAATCTGAACTTGCGTCCCTTGCTGAGAACGACACTTGGGAGTTGGTGGATCGGCCTGAGGGGGCAAAGGTGATCAGCTCCAAGTGGGTGTTCAAGGTGAAGCTCACCAAGGACAGCAAGGTGGAGAAGTATAAGGTGTGGCTAGTGGCGAAGGGATACGCGAAGCGGAAAGGCGAACACTACGATGAGACATTCGCGCC
>SZWC01005480.1:66741-80092 GCA_023375785.1 Penium margaritaceum | reverse complement strand
ACGGCCTGACGGGTAGCAGTGGGGTGAGGCAATAAAATCTGAACTTGCGTCCCTTGCTGAGAACGACACTTGGGAGTTGGTGGATCGGCCTGAGGGGGCAAAGGTGATCAGCTCCAAGTGGGTGTTCAAGGTGAAGCTCACCAAGGACAGCAAGGTGGAGAAGTATAAGGTGTGGCTAGTGGCGAAGGGATACGCGAAGCGGAAAGGCGAACACTACGATGAGACATTCGCGCCCATCGCCAAGTTCACAAGCATCCGGACAATCCTCGCGATGGCAGCCGCAAAGGACATGGAGATCCATCAAATGGATGCCAAGACGGCATTCCTGAACGGCATCATCGACAGGGAGATCTACCTTGAGGTGCCGGAGGGGGTGGATGCGCCGGACGGCAAGGTGTGCAAGCTGCGGAAGGCCTTGTACGGGCTAAAACAGGCACCTAGGTGCTAGTACCAACAGATGAACGGCTACATGGTGGAGTTCGGCTTCAAGCGCTGTGAGTCAGACCACAACCTATACGTGCGGCGCAACAAGGGACTCCATCATATTGTCGCACTTTACGTGGACGACCTGATCTTGTGTTCATCAGATCTCGCAGCTTTGCAGCAGCTCAAGGAGCAGCTGAGCGGCAGATTTAAGATGACAGATATGGGGGAGCTGGAGTACTACCTCGGGGTGAGTATCACGCGGAACCGGAGGGCGTGCACGCCTGAGCTGGAGCAGGCCAAGTACGTGGCCGAGGTCCTGAAGTGGTACGGCATGGAGGACTGCAAGCCAGTGGGTAGTCCGTTCTCCACAAGCTGTGAGCTGAGTGCGGCGATGGCGCCGCAAACTAAAGAGGAGAAGAAGGACATGGCGGAGGTGCCCTACCAATTTGTGGTGGGCAGCCTGATGTATGCCATGGTGGCGACTTGGCCGGACTTGGCCTACGCGGTGGGTCAGGTGAGCAGGTATGTGGCCAACCCTGGGCCACTACACTGGCAGGCGGCGAAACGCATCCTCCGGTACTTGCAGGCAGCGCGGCATGCACGCCTGAAGTACAACGGAAAGGGGAGGTCAGACCACTTGCGGCTGGTCTGCTACACTGACGCGGGCTATGCCGGCAATGTGGAAAAGAGGAATTCCACTTCTGGCTATGTGTTCTTCCTCACAGGTGCAGCGATTTTGTGGTGCAGCAGGAAGCAGGACTGTGTCGCCACCTCCACAATGGAGGCGGAGTACGTCGCTCTGGCCGAGGCGGTCAAGGAAGCGGTGGGGCTCCGCAGAATTCTTGGGGAGCTGGGCGTGCCGCAGCAGGAACCTACGGTGGTTCAAGAGGACAACACCGGTGCCATCTCGCTGACCAACAACCCGACGCAGGACAGGAGGAAGAAGCACATTGATGTGCGCTACCACTACGCGGGCAACATGGTGGAGAAGGGACAGGTTGTGCTGCAGCATTGCAGCACAAAGAACATGCTTGCGGATTGCTTGACTAAGGCGTAGCCCCAGGATTGGCACATCATCAGCCTTGCAGGACTTGAGTTGACAAGATGTGAAGGGCTTGAAGGCACAGGAGAGGACGAGTGAGAGTGAGCATGAGGCATCCAGCATGGAAGGTGCACAGGGGAGATTGATAAAAAGTGCCCCTGCCATGTATGCTGTTCGCCGTTTTCCTGGTTCAGCCACTAGAGAGTGGTTGGATATATGATCTGATTGCAGATTTGGACTCATTGGATTCTTTCATGCAGTTTAGAGCTATCAGGTGCTCGATTTGGTTGAGAATTCATAAAGTTAGCCCCATCCTAAGTTCGGGTGGTCGGCGGATGGAATCTGGGTCTCCGTCATTGGTGATGGGATTATTCCACCATGGTGGTCCACGTTCGTCTCCAACGAGCTCCAAATGCACAAGAGGCATGAACAAAGTGACCAGAGGAACCTCCTAGACCAGGATGAGCTTCTCTTTGACTTCTGGACAAGGAAAGGCGCTTTGACGGGTCATCATCAAGGCACCTCCCGTTGCCTAGCGTGCAAGGTACGGTGGGCGGCTCCACCAAGGGTGACTTCGACGGCCGTAGCAGGGGCTCTACTGCACTGTTTTAGGCGTTCTTGGATGCATTTGGAAGCTTACATCACACGCTATAAGAATAGAATGTAATCTCAACAAAAAATCTAACCATTTATGATTCTCAGCCTTTGTCAGTTTCTGCAATCTGTGTTCTGCCAGAATTTTGCTCCCTTGGTGTTGTGGCAACCCAAAGCACACACTCCCTTGGAAGTCTCTTTGCACTAAGAGGCCGTGCACACTTCGGTGGTTCAGGGCACGCCATGAAAACATTCCTGACATATGCCACCACTAATTGAAGGACTTTGTACTTGCTAGTTGATCACTAGTATTCCCAAAGCATTGTTTCCCCCTCTGACCATTTGTGACTCGTATTATGAGTGGGAACGTTGATGACACATAGTGATTTTCTTTGGTCATGGTAACTGACATACACATACTTTGGATGGTCATTGTGCATGGCATTCACACCATGCCACTAGGTATTCAGGGTCTTTCTACTTGCTGTTGATAACTAGTATTTCCAAACCATCCTTTCACCCTCTGACCATTTGTGACTTGTACTATGAGTTGTCAGTGTTGACCACACATAGTGAAATCATTTGGTTATGGTCAGTGACATATGCCTACTTTGGTTGGTCATTGTGCATGATAGCCACACCATGCAACTACTTATTGAAGGTCTTATTCCTTGCTTGTCGGAAACTAGTGTTCCTAAACCAATGTTCTACCCTCTGACCCTTTGTGACTAGCATTATGAGTTATCAACATTGACCACACATAGTGAATTTCTTTGGTCATGGCTAGTAACATATGTCTACTTTGGCTGGTCATTGTGCATAGTAGCCATGCCATGCCACTACTTATTGAAGGTATTTTGACTTGCTAGAGAAAAAATAGTATTTCCAAACCATTATTTCCCCCTCTTACCCTTTGTGACTCATGTTATGAGTTGTCAACGTTGACAACACATAGTGATATTCTTTGGTCACGGTCACTGACATATGCCTAATTTGGTTGGTCATTGGGCATGGTAGCCACACCGTGCCACTGCTAACTGAGGTTCTTTGTACTTGCTTGTTAATAAATGGTAATCCCAAACCATTGTTTCCCCTTTTGACCATTTCTTACTCGTATTATGAGTTGTCAACGTTGACAATGTATAGTTGAATTCTTTGGTCATGATCAATACCATATGCCTACTTTGATTAGTCATTGTGCATGGTAGCCACACCATGGTACTTCTTATTGAAGGTGTTTGTACTTGCTAGTTGATAACCTGTATTCCCAACACATTGTTTCCCCGTGTGACCATTTGTGTCTCGTATTATGAGTCGTCAACATTGACCACACAGTGAAATTCTTTGGTTATGGTCAGTGACATATGCCAACTTTGCTTAATCTTTGTGCATGGTAGCCACATCGTGCTACTACTTATTGAAGGTTTTTGTACATGCTAGTTGATAACCAGTNTTGACCACACATACTGAAACTCTTTGGTCATGGTCAGTTACATATGCCTGCTTTTGTTGGTCATTATGCATGGTAGCCACACCGTCCACTACTTATTGCATTTCTTTGTAATGGGTAGTCGATGACTTGTATTCCAAAACCATTGTTTCCCCCTCTGACCATTTCTAACTCGTATTATTAGCAGTCAACGTTGACCACAGATTGTGAAATCATTTGTTCATGGTCACTGACATATGCCTATATTGGTTGGTCATTGTGTGTGGTAGCCACACCGTGCCACTACTCATTGAAGGTCTTTGCACTGGCTAGTCCATGACTTGTATTCCAAAACCATTGTTTCCCCCTTCTGACCATATGTGACATGTATTATGATTTGTCAACATTCACCATTCATATTGAAATTCTTTGGTCATGGTCAGTGACATAAGCCTACTCTGGTTGGTCATTGTGCATGGTAGCCACACTGTGCCACTACTAATTGAAGGTCTTTGTACTTGCTAGTTGATAACTTGTATTCCCTAACCATTGATTCCCCCTTTGAGCATTTGTGACTCGTATTATGCGTTGGCAACGTTGACGATACATAGTGAATTTTGTTGGTCATTTTCAATGACATATGCCTACTTTGGATGGTCATTGTGCATGGTAGTCACACCGTGCAACTACGTATTTAGGGTCTTTCTACTTGCTATTGGATGACAAGTATTTCCAAACCATTGTCTCTCCCTCTGACCATTTGTGACTTGCACTATGAGTTTTCAACGTTTACCACACATAGTGAAATTATTTGGTCATGGTCAGTGACACATGCCTACTTTGGTTAGTCATTGTTCATGATAGCCACACCGTGCCACTACTTAATCAAGATTTTAGTAATTTCTAGTCGGAAACTAGTGTTCCTAAACCAGTGTTCCACCCTCTGACCATGTGTGACTCGTCTTATGAGTTATCAATGTTGACCACACATAGTGAGTTTCTTTGGTCATGGTCAGTGACATATGTTTACTTTGGTTGGTCATACTGCATGGTAGCCACAGTGTGCCACTGCTCATTAGAGATCTCTGTACTCGCTAGTAAACAACTACTATTTCCAAACCATTGTTCCCCCCTTTCACCATTTGTGACTCGTATTATGAGTTGTCAATGTTGACCACACATAGAGAAATTCTTTGGTCATGGCTAGTGCAATATGCATACTTTGGGTGGTCATTGTGCATGTTAGTCACGCCGTGCCACTTTTTTCTTAAGTTCTTTGTGGCTACCATGCACAATTACCAACCAACGTAGGTATATGTCAGTGACCATGACCAAAGAACATCAGTATGTGTGGTCAACATTGACAACTCATAATACGGGTCACAAACGATTAGAGGGGGACAGTGGTTTAGAGATAATGTTTTCTGTCTAGCAAGTACACATACCTTCAATAAGTAGTGGCACGGCGTGGCTACCATTCACAGTTACCACCCAAACTAGGCATATATCACTAACCATGACCAAAGAATTTTGATATGTGTAGTCAACGTTGACAACTCATAGTACGAGTCACAAATGGTCAAAGGGGGGAAGAATGGTTTGGAAAGACTAGTTATTGACTAGCAAGTACAAAGAGCTTTAAGAAGTAGTGGCACAGTGTAGCTACCATTCACTATGACCAACCAAAGTAGGCATATGTCAGTCACCATGTCCAAAGAGACTCACTATGTGTGGTCAACATTGATAACTCATAAGACGAGTCACAAATGCTCACAGGGTGGAACGATGGTTTAGGAACACTACATTCCATCTAGCAAGTACTAGGAACTTCAACAAGTATTGACACGGTGTGGCTATAATGCACAATGACAAACCAAAGTATGCACATGTCACTGATCATGGCCAAATAATATCACTATGTGTGGTCAACGTTGACAACTCATAGTAGCCGTTACAAATGGTGAGAGGGGGAAACAATGATTCCAAAATACTACTTATCCACTAGCAAGTAGAAAGACCATGAATACGTAGTGGCACGGTGTGACCACCATGCACAATGACCATCCAAAGTAGGCACATGTCAGTGACCATGCCCAAAGAAGTTCACTATGCGTCGTCAACGTTGCCAACTCATAATACGTGTCACAAATGGTCAGAGGGGGAAACAATGGTTTGGGAATACTAATTATCAACTAGCAAGTACAAAGACCTTCAAGTAGCGGTGGAAAGTGTGGGTACCATGCACAATGACTAACCAAAGTAGGCATATGTCACTGACAATGACCAAAGAATTTCAGAATGTGTGGGCAACGTTGAAAAATCAGAGTACGTGTCACTATTGGTCAGAAGGTGGAAACAATGGTTTTGGAATACAGGTTATCAACTAGCAAGTACAAAGACCTTAAGTAAGTAGTGGCACGGTGTGGCTACCATGCACAATGACCAGGCAATGTAGGCATGTGTCACTGACCATGACCAAATAACTTCACAATGTGTGGTCAATGTTGACAACTCACAATACGAGTCACAAATGGTCAGAGGAAGAAACAATGGTTTTGGAATACAAGTCATCAAATATCCAGTACAAAGACCTTCAATAAGTTGTGGAACAGTGTGGCTAGCATGCACAATGACCAACCAAAGCAGGCACATGTCACCTACCATGACCAAAGAATGTCACTATGTGTGGTCAACGTTGCCAAATTCTAATAAGAGTCACAAATAGTCAGAAACACAAACAATGGTTCCAAAATACTGGTGATCATTTAGCAAGCACAAATACTTTCAATAAGTAGTAGCAAGGTGTGGCTACCATGCACAATGACCAACCAAGGTTGGCATATGCCACTGACTATAACCAAAGAATTTCACTGAGTGTGGTTAACGTTGACGACTCATAATACAAGACAAAAACTGTCAGATGGGGAAACACTGTGTTGGTAATACTGGTTATTGACGAGCGAGTAAAAAGGCCTTCAATAAGAAGTAGCACGGTGTGGCTACCATGCACAATGACTAACCAAAGTGGGCATATGACACTGACCATTACCAAAGAGTTTAATTATCTGTTGTCTATGTTGACAACTCATAATACGAGTCACAAATGGTGAGAAGGGGAAACAATGGTTTGGGAATACCAGCTACTAACTGGCAAGTACAAAGAACTTTGATGAGCAGTAGCACGGTGTGGCTACCGTGCACAATGACCAACCAAAGTAGGCATATGTCAGTGACCAATACCAAAGAATATCACTATGTGTGGTCAACATTGACAACTCATAATACAAGCCACAAACGGCCAGAGGGGGAAAAAATGGTTTGGAAATAAAGTTTTTTGTCAAGCAAGTTCAAAGACCTTTGATAAGTAGTGGCATGACGTGGCTACCATGCACAATGACCAGCCAAAGTAGGGATATGTCAATCGTCATGAACAAAGAATTTCACTATGTGTGGTCAACATTGACAACTCATTACATGATCAGAAATGGTCAAAGGGGGTGGACAATGGTTTGGAAATACTAGTTATCAACTACCAAGTACAAAGAACTTTAATAAGTAGTGGAACGGTGTGGCCACCATTCACTATGACCAACCAAAGAAGGCATATGTCACTGACCCTGACCAAAGAAAGTCACTATGTGTGGTCAACGCTGATAACTCATAAGACGGGTCACAAATGGTCGGAGGGTTGAACAATGGTTTAAGAACACTAGTTTTTTACTAGCAAGTACTAAGACCTTCAATAACTAGTGGCACGGTGTGGCTAAAATGCACAATGACCAAACAAAGTACGCATATGTCACTGATCATGACCAAATAATTCCACTATGTGTGGCCAACGTTGACAGCTCATAGTACAAGTCAAAAATGGTCAGAGGGGGAAACAATGGTTTGGAAATACTAGTTATCGACTAGCAATTAGAAAGGCCTTGTATATGTAGCGGCACCGTGTGACTACCATGCACAATGACCATCCAAAGCAGGCATCTCTCAGTGACCATGACCAAAGAAATTCACTATGTGTCGTCAACGTTCCCAAATCATAATACGAGTCACAAATAGTCAGAGGGGTAAACAATGTTTTGGGAATCCTAGTTATCAACTAGCAAGTACAAAGACCTTCAATAAGTAGTGGCACTGTGTGGCTAACATGCACAATAACCAACCAAAGTAGGCATATTCACTGACCATGACCAAAGAATTTCATCATGTGTGGTCAACGTTGACAAATCATAACACGTGTCACAAATGGACAGAATGGGGAAACAATGGTTTTGGAATACAGGTCATCGACTAGCCAGTACAAATACCTTCAATAAGTATAGGCACGGTGTGGCTACCATGCACAATGACCAACCAAAGTAGGCATATGTCACTGACCATGACCAAATAATTTCACAATGTGTGGTCAACGTTGACAACTCATAATTCGAGTCACAAATGGTCAGAGGGGGAAACAATGGTTTTCAAATACAAGTCATTGACTAGCCAGTAAAAAGACCTTCAATGAGTAGTGGCACGGTGTAACTACCATGCACAATGACCAACGAAATCAGGCACATGTCACTGACTATGACCAAATGATTTCACTATGTGTTTTCAAGGTCGCCAAATCATAATACAAGTTACAAATAGACAAAGGGGCAAACCATGGTTGGAAAACACTGGTTATCAACTAGCAAGTACAAATACCTTCAATAACTAGTAGCACGGTGTGGCTACCATGCACAATGACCAAACAAAGATGGCATATGTCACTGACCATAACCGAAGAATTTCACTATGTGTGGTCAACGTTGACGACTCATAATACGAGACACAAATGGCCAGATCGGGAAACACTGGGTTGCGAATACTGGCTATCGACTGGAAAATACAAAGACCTTCAATAAGGAGTAGCACAGTGTGGCTACCATGCACAATGACTAACCAAAGTAGGCATATGGCACTAACGATAACCAAAGAATTTCACTATATTTTGTCAATGTTGACAACTCATAATACAAGTCACAAATGATCATGAGGGGGGGGAACTGTGGTTTGCAAATACCTATTTATTAACTAAAAAGTACAAAGAACTTTTATTAGTAGTGGCACGGCGTGGCTACCATGCACAATGACCACCCAAACTCGGCTTATGTCACTAGCCATGACCAAAGAATTTCACTATGTGTGGTCAACATTGACAACACATAATACGTTTCACAAATGGTAAAAGGGGGGAGCAATGGTATGGAAATACTAGTTATTGACTAGCGAGTACAAGGAGCTTTCATATGTAGTGGCACGGTGTGGCTATCATGCACAACGAATAACCAAAGTAGGCATATGTCTGTGACCATGACCAAATCTTTTCACTATGTGTGGTCAACGTTGACAACTCATAGTACAAGTCACATGTGGTTAGAGGGGGAAAAAATGGTTTGGAAATACTAGTTATCCACTAGCAAGTAGAAAGACGCTGAATATGTAGTTGCACGGTGTGAATACCATACACAATGACCATCCAAAGTAGGCATATGTCAGTGACCATGACCAAAAAAGTTCACTATGCATCGTCAACGTTGCCAACTCATAACAAGAGTGACAAATGGTCAGAGGGGAAAACAATGGTTTGTGATTACAAGTTATCAACTAGCAATTACAAAGACCTTCGATCAGTAGTGGCACAGTGTGACTACCATGCACAATGACCAACCAAAGTAGGCATATGTCACTGACCATGACCAAAGAATTTCACTATGTGTGGTCAACGTTGACAAATCATAATACGTGTCACAAATGGTCAGAAGGGGAAAACAATGGTTTTGGAATACAATTCATCGACTAGCCAGTACAAAGACCTTCAATTAGTAGTGGCATAGTGTGGCCACCACGCACAATCATCAACCAATGTAGGCATATATCACTGACCATGACCAAAAAATTTGATAATGTGTGGTCAATATTGACAACGTATAATACAAGTCACAAATGTTCAGAGGAGAAAACAATGGTTTCAGAATACAAGTCATTGACTAGCCAGTACAAAGACCTTCAATACGTATTGGCACGGCGTGGCTACAATGGAAAATCACCAACCAAAGCAAGCATATGTCACTGACCATGGCCAAAGAATTTCACTATGTGTGGTCAACGTTGCCAAATCATAATACTAGTCACAAATAGTCAGAGGGGCAAGCAATGGTTGGAAAATATTGGTTATCAACTAGCAAGTACAAAGACCTCCAGTGAGTAGTAGCATGGTGTGGCTAGCGTGCACAACGACCAACCAAAGTTGGAATATCTCACTGACCATAACCAAAGAATTTCACTATGTGTGGTCAACTTTAACAAATTATAATACCAGACACAAATGGTCAGATGGGGAAGCACTGGGTTGGGAATACTGATGATTGACTAGCAATTACAAATACCTTAAATAAGAAGTAGTACTGTGTGGCTAGCATGCACAATGACGAACCAAAGCAGGCACATGGCACTGACCATGACCAAAGTGTTTAACTATATGTTGTCAACGTTGACAACTCAAAATACGAGTCACAAATGGTGAGAAGGATAAACAATGGTTTGGGAATACCACTTATTGACTAGCAAGTACAAAGAACTTCAACCAGTAGTGGCACAGTGTGGCTACCATGCACAATGACCAACCAATGTAGGCATATGTTAGTGACCATGACCAAAGAATATCACTTCGCATGGTCAATGTTGACAACTCATAATTCCACTCAAAAATGATGAGAGGGGAAAGTAATGGTTTGTAAATAATATTTTTCGTCTAGCAAGTACAAGGACCTTCAATGAATAGTGGCACGTCGTTGCTACCATGCACAATGACCACCCAAAGTGGGCATATGTCACCAGCCATGACCAAAGAATTTCACTATGTGTGGTCAATGTTTACAACTCATAAGACGAGTCTCAAATTGTCAAAGAGGGGAACAATGGTTTGGAAACACTAGTTATCGACTAGCAAGTACAAAGATCTTTAATAAGTTGTGGCACGGTATGGCTACCATGCACTATGACCAATCAAAGTAGGCACATGTCACTGACCATTACCAAAGAAACTCACTATGTGTGGTCAACATTGATAACTCATACGACGAGTCAAAAATGGTCAGAGGGTGGAACAATGGTTTAGAAATGCTACTTTTTGACTAGAAAGTACTAAGACCTTCAATAATTAGTGGCACGGTGTGGCTATCATGCACAATGACCAACCAAAGTAGGCATATGTCACTGATCATGACCAAATAACTTCACTATGTGTGGTCAATGTTGACATCTCATAGTATACGTCACGAGTTGTCAGAGGGGGAAAAAATGGTTTGGAAGTACTAACAATCGACTAGCAAGTAGAAAGACCCTGAATACGTAGTTGCACGGAGTTACTACCCTGCACAATGACCATCCAAAGCAGGCATATCTCAGTGACCATGACCAAAGAAATTGTCAAAGGAGGAAACAATGGTTTGGGAATATGTCAGTGACCATGACCAAAGAAGTTCACTATGTGTCGTCAACATTGCCAACTCATAATAAGAGTCACAAATGGTCAAAGGGGGAAGCAATGGTTTGGGAATACTAGTTATCAACTACCAAGTACAAAGACCTTCAATTAGTAATGGCACAGTATGGGTACCATGCACAATGATAAACCAAAGCAGGCATATGTCACTGACCATGGCCAAAGAATTTCACTATGTGTGGTCAACGTTGCCAAATCATAATATGAGTCACAAATAATCAGAGGGGCAAACAATGGTTAGCAAATACAAGTTATCAACTAGCAAGTACAGAGACCTTTTATAAGTAGTAGCATGGTGTGGCTACCATGCCAAATGACCAACCAAATTTGTCATATGCCACTGAATACAACCAAAGAAGTTCACTATGTGTGGTCAACGTTGACGACTAATAATACGAGACAAAAATGGTCAAGTGGGGAAACACTAGGTTGGAAATACTGGTTATTGACTAGAAAGTACAAAGACCTTCAATAAGAAGTAGCACGGTGTGGCTACCATGCACAATGACTAACCAAAGTAGGCATATGGCACTGACCATGACCAAAAAAGTTAACTATATGTTGTCCATGCTCACAAATCATAATATGAGTCAGAAACGGTCAAAAGCAGAAACAATGGTTTAGGAATACCAGTTATTAACTAGCAAGTACAAAGAAATTCAATGAGAAGTGGTACAATGTGGCTACCATGCACAATGACCAACCAAAGTAGGTAAATGTTAGTGACCATGGCCAAAGAATATCAGTATGTGTGGTCAACGTTGACAACTCATAATACGAGTCACAAACGGTCAGATGGGGAAGTAATGGTTTTGAAATAAATTTTTTTTTCTTCTAAGTACAACGACCTTCAACAAGTAGTGGCACGGCGTGGCTACCATGCACAATGACCACCCAAAGTACGCAAATATC
Source organism: Penium margaritaceum (assembly GCA_023375785.1). Lineage (NCBI taxonomy): Eukaryota > Viridiplantae > Streptophyta > Zygnematophyceae > Desmidiales > Peniaceae > Penium > Penium margaritaceum. The sequence continues at coordinate 68,155 of SZWC01005480.1, read as the reverse complement.
ACTAGCCATGACCAAAGAATTTCACTTCGTGGTCAACATTGACAACTCATAATACGAGTCGCAAATGGTAAATGGGACAAACAATGGTTTTGGAATACTAGTTATCCACTAGCAAGTACAAAGAGCTTTGATAAGTAGTGGCACGGTGTGGCTACCATGCACTGTGACCAACCAAAGTAGGTATACGTCATTGACCATGACCAAAGAAAATCACTATGTCTGCTCAACGTTGATAACTCATAAGACGAGTCACAAATGGTCTAAGGGTGGAACAGTGGTCTAGGAACACTAGTCTCCAACTAGAAGGTACTAAGTCTTCAATACGTAGTGGCCTGTTGTGGCTATCATGCACAATGACCAACCAAAGTAGACATATGTCACTAACCACGACCAAGTAATTTCACAATGTGTGGTCAATGTTGACAATTCATAGTACAATTCACAAATGGTCAGAGGAGGAAACAATGGTTTGGAAATACGATTTATTGACTAGCAAGTAGAAAGACCCTAAATACGTAGTGGCACGGTGTAGCTACCATGCACAATGACCATCCAAAGTATGCATATGTCACTGACCATGACCATAGAATTTCACTGTGTGTGGTCAACGTTGATAACTTATAATACGAGTCACAACTGGTCCGAGGGATAAAAAATGGTTTTGAAATACAAGTTATTGACTAGCCAGAACAAGGACCTTCCATAAGTAGTGGCACGGTGTGGCTACCATGCACAAGGACCAACCAAAGCAGACATATGTCACTGACCATAACCAAATAATTCTACCATGTGTGGTCAAATTTGCCAAATCACAATACAAGTCACAAATAGTCAAAGGGACAAACATTGGCTGGAAACTACTGGTTATCAACTAGCAAGTACAAAAACCTTGAATACGTAGTAGCACGATATGTCTACCATGCACAGTGACCAACCAAAGTTGGCATATGTCTCTAACCATAACCAAAGAATTTCACTTTGTGTGGTCAACACACACGACTCATAATACGAGACACAAATTGTAAGATGGGAAAACACTGGGTTAGGAATACTGGTAATTGACTAGCAAGTACAAAGACATTAAGTAAGAAGTAGCACAGTGTGTCTATCATACACAATGACTCACCAAACTAGGCATATGGCACTGACCATGAGCAAAAAATGCAACTATATGTAGTCCACATTAACAATTCATACTACAAGTCACAAATGGTCAGAAGGGGAAACAATAGTTTGGTAATACCAGCTATTAACTAGCAAGTACAACAAACTTCAATTAGTAGTGCCACAGCGTGGCTACCATGCACAATGACAAACCAAAGGAGGCATATGTCTGTGACCATGACCAAAGAATATCACTATGTGTGGTCAACGTTGACAACTCATAATACGAGTCACAAACGGTCATAGGGGG
>SZWC01005480.1:44834-62729 GCA_023375785.1 Penium margaritaceum | reverse complement strand
CACAAATGGTCAGATGGTGGAACAATGGTTCAGGACCACTAGTTTCCGACTAGAAAGTACAAATACCTTCAATAAGTAGTGGCATGGTGTGGCTATCATGCGCAATGACCAACCAAAGTAGGCATATGTCACTGACCATGACCAAATAATTTCATGGTGAACATTAATAACTCATTGAACAAGTCACAAATGGTCAGAGGGGGGAACAATGGTCTGGAAATACTAATTATCGACTAGCAAGTAGAAAGACCCTGAATACGTAGTGGCATGGTGTGACGACCATGCAAAATGACCATCAGAAGTAGGCATATGTTAGTGACCATGACCAAAGAAAGTCCATATGTGTTGTCAACGTTGCCAACTCATGATACGAGTCACAAATGGTCAGAGGAGGAAACAATGGTTTGGAAATACTAGTTTTCAACTAGCAGGTACAAATACCTTCAATTAGTAGTGGCACAGTGTGGTTACCATGCACAGTGACCAACCAAAGTAGGTATATGTCACTGACCATGACCAAAGAATTTCACTAAATGTGGTCAACTTTGACAAATCATAATACGTGTCACAAATGGTCAGAAGGGGGAACAATGGTTTTGGAATACAAGTCATCGACTAGCCTTTACAAAGACCTTCAACAAGTAGTGACACGTTGTGGCTACCATGCACAATGACCAACCAATGTAGGCATATGTCACTGACCATGGCCATATGATTTCACAATGTGTGGTCACCGTTGACAGCTCATAATACGAGTCACAAATGGTCAGAGGGAGAAACAATGGCTTTATAAAACAAGTCATCGAGTAGCCAGTATAAAGACCTTCAATAAGAAGTGGCACAGTGTGGCTACCATGCACAATGACCAACCAAAGCAGGTATATGTCATTGACCATGACCAAAGAATTTCACTATGTGTTTTCAACATTGTCAAATCATGATACGAGTCACAAATAGAGAGATGGGCAAACAATGGTTGGAAAATACTGGTTGTCAACTAGCATGTACAAATACCTTCAATAAGTAGTAGCACGGTGTGGCTACCACGCACAATGACCACCCCCAGTTGGCATATGTCACTGATCATAACCAAAGAATTTCACTATGTGTGGTTAACGTCGACGACTCATGATACGAGACACAAATGGTCAGATGGGGAAACACTGGGTTGTGAATATTGGTTATTGAGTAGCAAGTACGAAGACTTTCAATAAGTAGTAAAATGGTGTGGCTACCATGCACAATGACAAACCAAAGTAGGCATATGGCACTGACCATGAAAAAAAATGAATTATACTATATGTTGTCAACATTGACAACTCATAATACGAGTCACAAATGGTCAGAAGGAGAAATAATAGTTTAGGAATACCAGTTATTAACTATCAACTACAAAGAACTTCAATTAGATGTGGTACGGTGTGGCTACCATGCACAATGACGAACCAAAGTAGGCATATGTCAGTGACCATGACCAAAGAATATCTCTATGTGTGGACAAAGTTGACAACTCAGAATATGAGTCACAAACGGTCAGAGGGGGAGATAATGGTTTGGACATAATACTTTTTGTCTAGCAAGTTCAAAGTGGGGGACAATGATTCGAAAAAACTGTTTTTCAACGAGCAAAAACAAAGAACTTTTATAAGTAGTGGCACAGTGTGGCTACCATGCACGATGACCAACCAAAGTAGGCATATGTCACTGACCATGACCAAAGGAAATCACTATGTATGGTCAACGTTGATAACTCATAAGACAAGTCACAAATGGTTAGAGGGTGGAACAATTGTTTAGGACCACTAGTTTCCGACTAGCAAGTACTATGACCTTCAATGAGTAGTGGCACGTTGTGGCTATCATGCGCAGTGACCAACCAAAGAAGGCATATGTCACTAACCATGACCAAATATTTTCACTTTGTGTGGTCAACGTTAAGAACTCATTGTACAAGTCACAAGTGGTCAGAGGGAGGAACAATGGTTTGGAAATACTAGTTATCGACTAGCAAGTAGAAAGACCCTGAATACGTAGTAGACTGGTGTGATTACCATGCACAATGACCATCCAAAGTAGGCATATGTCGGTGACAATGACCAAAGAAAGTCACTTTGTGTCCTCAACGTTGCCAGCTCATCATACGAGTCACAAATGGTCAGAGGAGCAAACAATGGTTTGGGAACACTAGTTTTCAACTAGCAAGTACAAAGACCTTCAATTAGTTGTGGCACAGATTGGCTACCATGCACAACAACCAACCAAAGTAGGCATACTTCGCTGACCATGACCAAAGAACTTCACTGTGTGGTCAACGTTGAAAAATCATAAAACGTGTCCCAAATGGTCACAAGGGGGAAACAATGGTTTTGGAATACAAGTCATCGACTAGACAGTACAAAAACCTTCAAGAAGTAGTGGCACAGTGTGGCTACCACACACAATGACCAACCAGTGTAGGCATATGTCACTGACCATGACGAAATGGTTTCACAATGTGTGGTCAACGTTGACAACTCATAATACGAGTCACAAGTGGTCAGAGGGGGAAACAATTTCATCGACTAGCCGGTATAAAGACCTTCAATGAATAGTGGCACGGTGTTGCTACCATTCACAATGACCAACCAAAGCAGGCATATGTCACTGACCATGACCAAAGCATTTCACTGTGTGGTCAACGCTGCCAAATCATAATACGAGTCACAAATAGTCAGAAGGGGAAACAATGTTGTGGGAATACCAGTTGTTAAATATTAAGTACAGAGAGCTTCAACTAGAAGTGGCATGGTGTGACTACCATGCACAATGATGACCAAAGAAGGCATATATCAGTGACCATAACCAAAGAATATCTCAGAGTGTGGACAAAGTTGACAACTCATAATACGAGTCACAAATGATCAGAGGGGGAGATAATGGTTTGGAAATCATAGTTTTCATCTAGGAAGTACAAAGACATTCAATAAGTAGTGGCCTGGCATGGCTACCAACCACAATGACTACCCAAAGTAGGCATATGTCACTAGCCATGACCAAAGAATTTTACTATGTGTGGTCAACGTTGACAACACATAATACGAATCACAAATGATCAAAGGGGACAACAATGGTTTGGAAATACTAGTTATCAACTAGCAAGTACAAATAGCTTTAATAAGTAGTGGCACAGTGTGGCTACCATGCACTATGACCAACCAAAGTAGTCATATGTCACAGACCATGACCAAAGAAACTCACTATGTGTGGTCAACGTTGATAACTCATAAAACAAGTCACAAATGGTCACAATGGGCTACGAACACTAGTTTACAATTAGCAAGAAGTAAGCTCTTCAATAAGTAGTGGCACGGTGTGGCCATCATGCACGGTGACCAACCAAAGTAGGCTTTTGTCACTGACTATGACCAAATATTTTCACTATGTGTGGTTAACGTTGACAACTCATAGTACAAATCACACATGATCAGAGGGGGGTACAATGGTTTGGAATGCTGGTTATCGAGTAGAAAGTAGAAACACCCTGAATACGTAGTGGCACGGTTTGACTACCATGCACAATGACCATCCAAAGTAGGCATTTTTCAATGACCATGACAAAAACAAAATCCCATATGTGTCGTCAACTTTGCTAGCTCATAATACAAGTCTCAAATGGTCAGAGGGGGAAACAAGGGTGTGGGAATACCATTTTTTAACTAGCAAGTACAAAGAGCTTCAATAAGTAGTTTCATGGTGTGGCTACCATGCACAATGACCAACCAAAGTAGGCATATGTCAGTGACCATGACCAAAGAATATCTCTATGTGTGGACAAAGTTGACAACTCATAATACGAGTCACAAATGGTCAGATGGGGAAATAATGGTTTGGAAATCACTGTTGTGTATAGCAAGTACAGAGACATTCAATAAGTAGTGGCATGGCATGACTACCATGCACAATGACCACCCAAAGTATGCATATGTCACTAGCCATAACCAAAGAATTTTACTATGTGTGGTCAACGTTGACAACTCATAATACGAGTCACAAATGGTCAACGGGGGGAACAATGGTTTGGAAATACTAGTTATCTACTAGAAAGTACAAAGAGCTTTGATAAGTAGTGGCACGGTGTGGCTACCATGCACTATGACCAACCAAAAGTAGGCTACGACCAAAGAAACTCACTATGTGAGGTCAACGTTGATAACCCATGAGACGAGTAAAAAATGGCCAGAGGGTGGAACAATGGTTTAGGAACACTAGTTTCCAACTAGCAAGAATGAAGACCTTCAATAAGTAGTGGCACGGTGTGGCTATCATGTACAATGACCAACCAAAGTAGGCATATGTCACTGAAAATGACCAAAGAATTCACTGTGTGTGGTCAACGTTGACAACTCATAGTACAAGTCACAAATGGTCAGAGGGGGAAACAATGGTTTGGAAATACGAGTTATCGACTAGCAAGTAGAAAGACCCTGAATACAGAGTGGCATGGTGAGAGTGCCATTCACAATGACCATCCAAAATAGGCATATGTCAGTGGCCATGACCTAATGAATTCACTATGTGCCGTCAACGTTGCGAACTCATAATACGAGTCACAAATGGTCAAAGGGGGAAAAAACAGTTTGAGAATACTAGTTATCAACTAGCAAGTACAATGACCTTCAATTCGTAGTGGAACAGTGTGTCTACCTTGCACAATGACCAACCGAAGTAGGCATATGTCACTGAGTATGACTACTGAATTTCACTATGTGTGGTCAATGATGAAAAATCATAATACGTGTCAAAAATGGTCACAAGGGGAAACAATGATTTTGGATTACAAGTCATGGACTAGCCAGTACAAAGACCTTCAATAAGTAGTGGCATGGTGTGGCTACCACGCACAATGACCAACCAATTTAGGCATATGTCACTGACCATGACCAAATAATTTCATAATGTGTGGTCAATGTTGACAACTCATCAAACGAGTCACAAATTGTCAGAGGGGTAAACAATGGTTTTGGAATACAAGTCATCAACTAGCCAGTGTAAAGACCTTCAATAAGTAGTGGCACGGTGTGGCTACCATGCACAATGACCAACCAAAGCAGGCATATGTCACTGACCATGACCAATAATTTCACTATGTGTGGTCAACGTTGCCAAATCATAATACGAGTCACAAATAGTCAAAGGGGCAAAAAATGGTTTGAAAACACTGATTATGAACTAGCAAGTACAAATACCTTCAATAAGTAGTAGCACGGTGTGGCTATCATGCACAATGACCAACCAAAGTTGGCATATGTCACTGATCATAGCCAAAGAATTTCACTGTGTGGTTAACGTCGACGACTTATAATACGAGGCACAAATGGTCAGATTGGGAAACACACTGGGTTGGGAATAATGGTTATCGAGTAGCAAGTACAAAGACCTTCAATAAGAAGTAGCATGGTGTGACTACCATGCACAATGACTAACCAAAGTAGGCATATGGCACTGACCATGACCAAAGAATTAAACTATATGTTGTCAATGATGACGACTCATAATACGAGTCACAAATGGTCAGAAGGGGAAAGAATAGTTTGGGAATAGCAGGTATGAACTATCAACTACAAAGAACTTCAATTAGTCGTGGCACGGTGTGGCTACCATGCACAATGACCAACCAAAGTAGGCATATGTCAGTGACCATGACCAAAGAATATCACTATGTATGGTCAATGTTGACAACTCAGAATACGAGTCAGGCGATCATCCTCCAGAACAGCAGGCACCGGCTGTGCAGCAGAGGGTCCGTGGGACCGTGGGGAGACAGGCGCAACCCTCGCCAAGGCATCGCAGAGTGGCGGATGATCCACCGGCAGTTGTTTCTCTAGAGCTGATGGTGTCAGCCAAGTAGTTGGGGAAGAAGGGGAGGGTGGTCAGTGAAGGGGACCGAAGACAGGAAGTACAATCAAGGCTTCACTCTGGGTAGGAGGGGAAGAGAATGGAAGAAGAGAGAGAGGAACCGGTGGGTGATCCACCAGAGGCGAGACAGCCATGGGACTTGTGGGCGTTGTAACAACAGGTGGTGCGCGCAGCGGATGCACGGGACTGGTGGTGGTGCCGCTACCCTGAGGGGCTGTCGAGGTAGAAAGACCGTGTGCCAGAGGCAGAGCCACAGGCACGGGTGATTGGTGGGCATGAGATGGCACATTATGGAGGCGGGACGAAGCAGCAGCAGTGCTGGATCCAAATTGGGCCCACGAAGGAAGTGAGCCAACAATTCTTCGCTTGAGCCAACGCATCTGCACACGGAACGCCATGCCTTCGCGTGGTTTAGCAGTGTGCACCGGAAAGATAGCAGCCAGTCCTGCATGATGCACCCTGTCTGCTTCAGCATGTCGGTACGTTGCCCGCAACACAATCCCGCGTTGAACAAAGGGATGCAGATTTTCCGTCAGGCGACCCTGCCGGTGGTGCTGTACCGTCCATTCAAGAAAGCAGCGGAATGCCTGCGGTTGAGAGAGAGATCGAGTGGGTAGAGGAAACGGAGTTACTTTTCGTATTGCAGGCAAAGGCTCCAAGCCAAGAATGGAAGGANCATTCGTCTTGCATTCTACCCAAGGCACTGGTGAGGAATGCCACTGCCACATCATGGGTCAGTTGTTGTTGAAGGTGTTGCTCACGCTCATCTATGAGCTGTTTACCGCCGTCAACCAGAGTGCAGGGGGTTCGGTATTGTTGGGAGACATCCGCGCGGAGAGCCAGGATGCTCTCCCGTTGTTGCAATATGGGCTGAAACCGAGCACAATCTGCTGTCCATTCCGCCTCACACTCGGAACGCAGTTCCCTCGGGTCTGGTAATTGGGCGTCAAGTAGCTGCAGCCCTGTAGGAAGGCGTACGAGTTCCACACGGGTTTCCCGGAGGGTCCTGCCCAACTTCGCCTGTCGGTCCATGAGGTGCTAGCCCTCTGCTGCGGATGGCTCGTCCTTGCTGTCTGCGGCCTCGTTCCATGCATCTTGCAATTGTCGCACCTCATGGAGTTCTCTTTGGATAGCTGCTACACGATTTTCTTTCTCCCGTACGTGCTGCTGCCGGTCGGTGCGGGCAGATTTGCACGCAGCAAGAGCGTTCCGCGTGTTGGCCAGGTTAGTAGCTGAGCTATGTATGTGTTCCTCATGCATCGTCACCCATGAACGATGCTGTTCCCAAAGTCTTTTGACCCGTCCTGACCAATCACGGTTCTGGGTGATGTGGAGTGCGAACGTCTGCCACACTGCTTCGTTGCTGTGGGGGTCAGGCATGCCTGGTGAAGGTGGGGATGCCAGGCATGGATCATCCGTCCGCAAGGTTTGGATGTCTTTGGCTTCCGCCATGGTGAGAAGTGCCGCCATGGCGCAGGCCTCAAGGTAAGAAATTGCGACTAGTTCTGCTACGGGCTCAGCGATGCCGAACTCATACTGCGTCTAGTGTGTCAGAGCTGTGTGTGATGGTGCGCCAGGGATGTTTTCCTGTTGTTTGTCTCTGGCTTCGGGTGTGTGGTTTGCGTGGGCGTCATTCTCCATAGGAATTGGAGTTGTTGTTGTCGTAGGTGTAAACTGTCGGACAAGTAAACTACGAGAGTCATGAGACCGGGAATTTGAGGATTGTCGTCGGGATCGTTGGGTCACCGCGCGAGCAGTCCGTGGCGGCTACACTGGTTGAGCATGCCGCCTGGGACGTCGGAGGGCAAGGGGGAGATCGGACGCATGCTGTTGATGTGCGATGGAATCTTCGAGCGTCGTTCATGTGCGCGTTGAGACAGTCTCATGCAGGGTCACGACGTCCTCCGAGGTTTCCTCCGACAGGTTGACCTGGGCAGGACCACGCGCTCTCGACGTCAATGGATTGGGTGCATGATTCTCCGGTGGGGAGCCGCTGCTGCCAGTAGACGACTCGGGTGCATCAGCAAGGACTTGAGTGCATCGCGAGCCAGCGGATTGACCGTGTGCATGACCTAGGTTGGTGGTGGAGGTGGCTTGTGCCGAGGGCAATTGATTCTCGCGTTGAGGTGGCACGGTATGGGCGTCAAAACGAAAGGGATCATATGAGGGTGCCCCGTCATCATCATGGAGCGTCATGCATTTTCCTCCGAGTAAAAGAATGGCGTCACAGGATGTCATCCAATCGTTCGCCAGGAGGACATCGTACGTTGATGTTTTGCAGACCTGCACCGGCAGGCTCCGGTGAATGTTACCGAACTGAATGGGAAAAAGGTCAATTTGACCTTCTGATTGTGTGATGTCTCCCGCCGTGGTGCTGAAGCGGTGGTCGACCGGCCGGATGAGGTCCGTCCAATTGAGACGGCATATGATGCGCATTGCCACAGTGGTGTGCGTCGTGCCCGTATCAACGATTGCGATGAATTTCACACCCGCAATCCAAACAAAACATGAAACCACCGTGCACACATATTCCGGTAAGGGCTGGCTGATCAGCGTCGCCGGCCGCCACTTGAGAGCCCCTGCATCGATGTCTTCAGAGACAATTCGTCTAGCGTGCTTGACATGATCCCGCATCATGCGGTGGCCCTCGGATTCAAGCCAGCATTGCACACGCCAACCAGTGGGATTCAGCACTGCGTTGATCTCCGCAAAGAAGGTCTCCTGTTGTGTAGTTTTCCCTGGAAGGTGAGTGAGAACCTCCATCCAAGGTAGCGCGAGGCAGGTCCGGTCAAAGAACTGCCGGATGGCATCCATCACCGGTGACCGGCCCCACTTGATCGGCCTGGCGACGCAGCCGGTTGGGTGCGTACCGCGGGTGTTGAGGCGGAATCGTGGCGCATGTCACGTAGCCAATCTTCGTACTCTGTGTAAGTCCATCCCGGCGCGTTTTTGAGGAGGTCCATTTGTCAGCGCATGTTGATGTGGCCTACGTCTGCGTCAACCTGAGGGAAACTGTCAAGGGGGTATGACCATATGTACTCTTCGGCAGTAAGGTCACACGCCTGGCCTTGCACGAGAGCCGTTTTACCCAGGGTTGCTTCTGTTGAATATGTTTGCCCCTTGTCCAGTCTTGTACGACGGATCAGGAATTCTAAGCCCCTTCTGGAGGTATGACCCCTGGATTTTTTGTAGGGTGACTCAACTATGCTCTGTCTCATGTGAGATATGACCTGTGAGTACACTATGTGGGTGAGTGGTTAACTTGGCCATTTTGTTGATTTGACCAAGTGAGAGGTCATGAGTTCGATCCTGGCTCCATGCACATCTTGATTGTAATGGAAGCTTCCAAGAAAGAAAGTCCGTAGCTTTTGGGAAGCAACACGGCTGATCAGTCACCTTGGCACAAGGATGCTTATGTGTCAAGCCCACAGCGCAAGTCTCTTGGTGATGTGGCAAGGTTAGGCCACTTCTCAGGAATGTGCTTTTGAGTTCTAGGACTGGAAAGACAGTTATAAAAGGACTTGTCTTGCATGCTGATCAATTAACCCTTGCTTGATGCTCTCTTGCGCATTGATCACTTGATCTCTTCTTGAGATACAATGCTAAGGTGTTAGTACTCTTGAAGGTAAAGTGTATGCATGATTACGTCTGGGGTGCACGACACATACCTGCAAAGGAAGAAGGTGTAAAAACCTTTGTGAGCTTTTCGGTTTTGCGGCCTCTCTGCCGGAGGTGGTTAGCTCAATCTCTACCAAAGGGTTATGGGCACACTCCTCTTGTTAGAGAAGTTTCACAAACGCAACCGCCAAAGTCACAAGCAGTGAGAGCGGCTTCGCTTTCAGCCAACCTCTCTGTTTGCAGGTCAATCATCAGCCGGAGCGGAATGCAACACATCTGCACCTTTCTGCATTGGGAGCTGACGTTAGCCTACATCAGCCTACATCAGCCTTTATCTGCTCGCATCAGCCAACATGAATAGGACAAGCAGCTGCCTCTTCTCAGCAACAGCATACAACGACCTCAAACACAGGTGCATCGGCATCAACAACAGGTGCATCAGCTGTAGGACTTTTAGGTGTAGGGATGGCAGGGACAGGGGAACCCAGGAATCATTCTCCCACACACAAGCTTGATGGAGAGGGGTTTGCACTCTGGAAGTGGGAGTTTGAGATCATCATGGATGATAGCGACTTTCTAGGATATTCTGACGGAAGTATCCCAGCACCAAAGGAGGAGAGTGCTGACCTTGTGGCATGGGTCAAGCTCAACAAGAAGGCTCTTGCCGTTCTCGTGTCCTCCATACAACCCTCAGTCCTCTCACACATCAGCGGTTGTACAGTGGCAGCCGCGGCATACGCCAAACTAGGCAAGGTGTTCCAGTCATCCTCACATGCCAACTGTCTCTTCATTCTACTGAACCTCATCAGTATGAGGCTTGGTGAAGGGGAGGATCTCTCCGCCTTTATGCAGAAGTTTGAGACGCTCTTGCAACAAGCCACTGGCAAAGGGTGGGACCTTAAATCCGATATGCAGGCCATGATTTTTCTGATGACGTTGCCGGAGAGCTGGGGTCCCATGATCACAGTGATTGGAGGGTGGACTGAAGAGCAACTATCCTACACCACCGTCTCGGAGAATGTATGGAATGAAGCCATGCTTTGCAGCAGTAGTGAAGCAAACATGGCTGCCTTTGCCTCACGAAGCAGCGGTACCTTCCGCAATACCTCCTCCTGTGGATACAAGGGAAACAACGGCACTGGCAATAGTAGAAGGGATCCAAAGCGTCAAGGAAACTACCATAATTGTGGTAAGGCTGGACACTGGGCTCAGGAGTGCCTGGCACCTAAGAAGGAGGGAAGAGACGAGGATGAATGGCAAGGGGGAAATGGTGGGAAGGATCCCACAAGCTTGATGGCCGAGTGTACCTCCAACAAAGGAAGGGTGATACTCAGGCCAGGAGCTTACGGCCTTGACTCGGACACAAATGAGCACACCACTTATGAGAAGAGAGACGTCATCTCTCTTGCTCCATGCAACAAGAAATTCAGAGTCACCAACGGCAAGGTTGAGGCAGCTGAGGGGATTGGTGACAAGCTGGTCACAGTGGGTGTCAACGGTGTGGACTCCGACCTCAAGCTAGAGGGGGTAGTCTACTTGCCCTCCTTCACAGCCAACCTGCTCTCCGTCTCTAAGATAACTGACCATGGCATGACAGTTATTCTTACAAAGAAGGAAGCAGTGATAGTCCCTACCAAGGACATTAACATCTCCTACCCAACCAAGAAGGTTGTTGCACAGTTCCCTCACATTGATGGACTCCATGTCTTGCAGACCAAGATGAAAACATCAACGGCTGAATCTTTGGCCGGGAGTGATTATGAGGAGAGCAGAGATGCAAATTCTGATGACGAAGGACATGTTGGAGCAACGAAAGCAGTGGCAGTGGAATATTTGGCAACAAAACTGAAAGCAAATGCAGCCACCGGGGTGTCAATGCGCCGGATAGCAACGGTCTAGAAAACGGGTCCCGACATGGGAGGCCGCCAACCGCTCTTGGTATTGCAACCAAGATAACATATCACCCTCAAACGAGGGATCCACACTTTAGGTTCGTTTGGTTTGCAACCTCACGAAGTCCGCATGTTGGTCTTTAGTGTCTACCTTTGGTTGGACACTCTGTGAGGAGTCTCAAAGGCAAGAACTGTAAATGGATTCATGCACGATACAGGCTTTTATACTTGCAGAGCTTTGCTAAAGCTTCTGCTTGTAGTGGCTCCACTGGAGCCAACCTCAACCTACATTCCTACTTGGCGCGTCCTTAGACCGCCAAGTGTCATCCTCAAGGAAGGCTCTAGTAAGCTTCCTAGAAGCTTCCTGTCCCAGTTTTGGCCACAAAGAAAATTGCGGCCGTCGCGGGGTTTGAACCTGCGACCTCTGGTCTGAGACTCCAGTGCCTAATCAACCAAGCCAAAAAGGTATGGTTCCTATGATGAGCCACAGGGGACATACCCATTATGGGCAGTGCATTCCTGGCCCATCTCAGAACAGACCAAGGGGACATACTCCATAGAGCAGTGCATGCCTTGTCTATATGTGTAGCTAGCAAGCTAGGCAGTGGACAAGGTGCATACTATTTCAACAAATCTCTCCCTTGCACCTCTGTCCATCTGTCCCTTGCTCGGCTCCATCAATGCCTTGGAGCTCGCCCTTCCTCTGCCGCACTCCTCATGCCAAATCCACGAATGCCTGCATAATGCAAGTCGCTCTCAAGCGCCTTGGTCATGCAGTGAGCAAGCATGCTCTTTGTTCCGCAGTGCTGCAAGTCCACCACGTTCTTCATGACCAGGTCACGTGAGTAGTGGTAACGTATGTCGATGTGCTTCGTTCACCGGGAGATAATCTCGTCTTCAGCCATCAAGATGGCGCTCATGTTGTCCACATGTACGATCGTGGCGTCCTTCTGTGGCACTGTCATTTTGCCAAGCAGGCTGCGGAGCCATTGAGTCTCCTTGCACACCTCAGACAAAGCAACGTACTCTGCCTCAGCCGTGGGCACGGAAACACAATCCTGCTTCCTGCTGGCCCATGAGATGGCAGCGCCATTCAAGATGCACACGTATCCAGAGGTGGATTTTCTGTCATCGAGATTTCCTCCCCAGTCAGCGTCGGTGTAGCATTTCAGACGAAGGGGGTCCGTTCCTTCTTGGCCTCCAAGGACGAGGCCCATGTGACGTGTCTTCTGCAGGTAGCGCAAGATGCGCTTAAGTGCCTGCCAATGTTGTGGCCCAGGGTTGGCCACGAATCTGCTCACTTGTCCCACAGCATAGCAGATGTCCGGACGAGTCCCTACCATGGCGTACATGATGCTACCCAGGGCAGACTGGTAGGGGATGTCTTGCATCTCCCTTTGTTCTGCTTCATTGCTTGGCAACATGGAGGCCTTCAGCTTTGTGTCAGTCGTCATTGGGGTGCTGACAGGTTTGCAGTCTTCCATGTGGTAGCGCTTCAGTACCTCACCAATGTATTTGGTTTGGTTAAGTTTGATGGTGTCTGCTACTCGGTTGCAGTGGATGGCAATCCCGAGGTAGTACTCAAGAGGACCCATGTCCTTCATCTTGAACCTTTTGCTGAGGTCAGACTTCAGCCCATCCAGCAGCTCGACCGAAGACGAGCAGATGATCAGATCATCCACGTACAGCGCAACCAGCATCAGCCCTCTCCCATCATCGCGCACGTACATGCTCGGGTCATTCTGGCAATGCGCAAAGGAGAGGCCGGTCATGAAACCGTCCATCTCTTTGTACCACATCCTTGGGGCCTGTTTCAGCCCGTAGAGCGCTTTCACCAACTTGCACACCTTGCCCTTGGGAGCTTCGACTCCTTCGGGCACCTCCATCAGCACTTCCTTGTCAAGCTTCCCATAAAGGAAAGTTGTCCTGACGTCCATCTGGTGTATCTCCAAGTTCTTTGCGGCAGAAATGCCAAGGAGAGAGCGGATGGAGGCAAAGGTCACGACGGGCGTGAACGTCTCATCGTACTCAGAGCCCAGGCGTTGAGAGAACCCCTTAGCAACTACCCTTGCCTTGAACTTGTCGATGTTGCCGTCTTGCTTCTTCTTCACTCGGAGGACCCACTTGGATCCCACCACGTGGGCCTTGTCGGGTCTATCCACCAGCACCCACGTGCCGTTCTCAGCAATGGATGTGAGCTCGCTATCCACTGCCTCCTTCCACTTGGCCGCATCTGGGCCATTCATGGCCTCCGCCACTGTGGATGGCTCTCCCTGAGCCATGCACGACCAGCTAAGGCCGATCCAATCATCCTCATACCGCAAAGGTGCTCTCTTTGGTCGCAAACTGCACCGGGGTAGTGGTGCCGCTTCTTGCTTTGGTGCTGGTGCTTCCAGAGGTGGTGGTTTGTCGTCGTCGTCGTCGTCAGAAGAGTCGTCAGACTCCAAGTCAGACTCGGAAGCCTCGGACGCCTCGGTATCCGCGTCCATGTCAGATGCTGCATCATCCTCCGCAGCCACTCTCCCATTCCCACCACCTGCTGGCAAGGCGAGCCAGTTGTCGGGTGCTTGGTCTCCGGACTCAAGCAACACTATCCACTCTCACGCTTTGGGAGTGAGGGTCGGGTCCAACAGCTCTCCCTTTCCAAGGGTGCGTTCATCGAACACGACGTCGCGGCTCTTCACGAGCTTGCCTGCTGCCTGGTCCCAAAGCCGATAGGCTTTGTGTGACGTGTCGTACCCAACCATGATGCACTTCTTGGAGCGTGCGTCAAGCTTGCCTCCACCTTCTCCCGACTGGATCTTCACCCATGCAGTTGACCCGAACACCTTCAGATGAGATGCATGGGGTTTCTATCCCGACCATGCTTCCTGTGGGGTCTTCAGCTACTTGTCCTGCTCCTTTCCACGCTTTTGCAAGGCGGTCGCTGGTGTGAGGTTCAAGAGGTAGCAAGCCGTTGTTGCTGCTTCAGCCCAAAAGCGAGGTGGGAGCTTGGCATCGAAGAGCATGCTTCGCACCATGCCGAGTAGGGTCTGGTTCATCCTCTCGACAATGCCGTTGCTTTGGGGGTTGTAAGGGGTGGTTTGCTCGTGGCGGATGCCATGATGCTTGAGCCAAGGCTTGCATACCTCGTACTGACCCCCGTTGTCACTTCGGAGTGCCTTCACCTTCTTGGACGTTTGCCGCTCCACCATGGCGACGAACTCGAGGAGCTTCTCCTTGACCTATCCCTTTGTTTTGAGGAAGTAGATCCACAACTTGCGTCTGTGGTCGTCAATGAAGGTCAGGAAGTACTTGCTTCCTCCGTTAGATGGTGTGCGGAAGGGTCCACACACGTCACTTTTTATCAGTTCCAAGACGTGCTCCGCTCGTTGACCTCCTCTCCCAAACGGCTTCTTCTTTGCCTTCGCTTGGAGGCATGGTTCACACAATGTACACCCTTCGCCATGCTTCATGGTGCACCCTTCCATTCCGCGGACTACCTCTTGCTCTTACATCTTTTGCAGTGTGCTGTTGGCCATGTGGCCAAATTGCCGGTGCCCCACCTCAGCATCAGTGTCCTTGGTTGATGTGGCGGCCGCAGTGGTCGCCGGTGGTGCATCCTTCGGCTCCGGTGCCACTGTCTTGGTGGCACATCCGAGTCCCTCATCCGACGCCTTGGTGATTTTGGTTTGAAGCACGTAGAGGCCGTCGTCTCTTGGAAATTGAAGCATGAGGTTGTCTTTGGTGTACAAAATCTGGATGTCCTCGTTTTTTAGGGCCACCGCTTCCTTGTTGGTGAACACCACTGTCATGTTGTTGTCGGTGATTTGTGACACGGACAGTAAGTTGGCTGCGAAGGAGGGCATGTACACCACCTTTTGAAGGTTGACTGCCTTCTCCGCACCATTCACGTTGAACGTGATCACCTTGTCCCCTTCGCCCATGGCTTGGACGACGCCACCGTTTGCACACTTGATGTGCATGACAGATTCGGCCATGGAGACAAATCCACCCTTCTCTTTTGATGAGTGGTGGTTGGTGCCCGAGTCAAGGGCGAATTCCCCGGGCCTAAGGATCGCTGCGCCCTTCATGGGCAGCCCCCTAACCATCATGTTGGTGGGCTCCTTCTTCTCCTTTCCACCTTTGTTCCCGCCTTCTCTCTTGGGACTACGACAGTCCCTAGCCCAGTGCCCAGCCTTGCCACAGTTGTGACAGTTGCCGGGCTTCTTGGAACTCTTCCCACCACCATTGCCTTTCCCTCCACCGCCACCGCTTCCGCTTTTGCCTTGACTGGAGCGAGAGCTTGCACTTTGTCCACCGAAGCGAGAGGCATAGGCTGAGATGTTTGCCTCAGCGCCACTGCGTCGCATGGACTCGTTGCGGATGTGTTCGGTGACAGCCTCGTACGTCAGATCTGCCTCCTTCCAACCGCCAAATATGATGATCAAGGACCCCCAGTTTTCCGGCAGCGCCATTAGAAGGATCATGGCACGCATGTTGGAGTCGAGATTCCATTCCATTTGCTGGACCTCTTGCAGCATGTTGTCGAACGACTGCAAAAATACGGGTATCGATTCTCCTTTGCTCACCCTCATCGACATCAACCGTTGGAAGATGAAGAGTCGGTTTGCTAGGGCATTTGATTGATGCACGCGTGCGAGTTTTGCGTAGGCCTCGGCAGCCAACGTGCATCCTGTGATGTGGGAGTGTTGAGTATCCTTGATGGACGTCACAAGAATGGCGAGAGCCATGTTGTTCTTCATCGTCCATGCTGCAAGGTCAGCCGCATGCGTCGTCACGGTCGCATCGGCTGGTGCTATCTCGGTCCCTTTTAGGATGTCGAGGTAGCCATGCACGTTCATGACAATCTCAAACTGCCATTTCCACAAGGGAAAACCTGTCCCCGTGAATTTGGACATACCCGCCTCAAGGCGGGCTGGAGTCAGATCCGCCATTTCTTGCAGTTGCTCGTCTTTTCTGCTTCATTGCTACTCTGCTTCGTTGAGGCCGATGAGGCTGATGAGGCTACTGACTGCGACCGTTGTCAAAGGTGCAGTTGGTTCCGTTGCATATCCCTCCCGTCGATGATCGCCTAAGGCGATGGTGCCGTCGTGAGATAACGGACTCGGGGTCGTACCACCTTCTAAAAAGGGGTAGAGCTTAATCCCGTTGGGGCTCAAGGGTCTTGTCTAACATGGACAAAGCGATTCCTCGTCCCCTAGTCCGCCACGTGCGCGCACCCTACCTGAAGAAGCCGATGGAGCCGATGGAGCAGATGGAGCCATCCGATGGTCGTGTCCCTGTTGTACCTGTGCGCCCTGCAAGACCACGCGCTAGTCGGTCTTGGAAGCGTGCCTTANTTGCAGAGCTTTGCTAAAGCTTCTGCTTGTAGTGGCTCCACTGGAGCCAACCTCAACCTACATTCCTACTTGGCGCGTCCTTAGACCGCCAAGTGTCATCCTCAAGGCAGGCTCTAGTAAGCTTCCTAGAAGCTTCCTGTCCCAGTTTTGGCCACAAAGAAAATTGCGGCCGTCGCGGGGTTTGAACCCGCGACCTTTGGTTTGAGACTCCAGTGCCTAATCAACCAAGCCAAAAAGGTATAGTTCCTATGATGAGCCACAGGGCACATACCCATTATGGGCAGTGCATTCCTGGCCCATCTCAGAACAGACCAAGGGGACATACTCCATAGAGTAGTGCATGCCTTGTCTGTATGTGTAGCTAGCCAGCTAGGCAGTGGACAAGGTGCATACTGTTTCAACACGGGGCTGTTCATTCTAGCCAGTGCACATCGTCTGAGAACTTGTGGCACAGGCACTTTAGGCACGTGTCTCATCGCACATTGGAACTCATGGGTAAGCAGGAGCTAGTGCGTGGGATCGATCTAGGTGATGAGGCGGAGGGAGCTGGGATCTTGTGTGAGCCATGCCTTCAAGGCAAGGCCAAGAAGAAACCTTTCAAGTGTAATGGTACGCGTGCTCTCGCACCCCTTGACCTCATCCACTCTGACGTGTGTGGTCCCTTTTGCATACCGTCCAATGGAGGCAACAGATATATCCTCACCTGCATCGACGAAAACAGCCTCAAGGTCAGGATATACTTTCTCAAAAATAAAAGTGAGGTGAAGAAGAATCTGCAAGCCTTTGTCGCTATGGTTGAGCGACATAGTGGAAGGAAGGTGAAGGCATCCAGGACGGACAATGGAGGAGAGTACGAAGCCTGTAGAGAGTGGCTCAAGACACAGGGTATTGAACACCAGAAAACTACTCCCTACTCACCTCAAAGCAATGGAATAGCAGAGAGGATGAATCAGACTCTCCTGGGCATGACAAGGTGCATGCACTTTGACGCCAAGCTGCCTCCTATGTTCTGGGCTGAAGCAGCACACACGGCTACGTATCTTGTGAACCTCACACCTGCAGCAGCTCTGCAAAGAGAGGCAAGAAGAAGCATACACAGCAGCTGAAGACACCTCAAGAAGCATGGTCAGGCAGGAAGCCAGACGCCT
>SZWC01005480.1:23289-34681 GCA_023375785.1 Penium margaritaceum | reverse complement strand
CTCTCTCCCTCTCTCTCTCTCTCTCTCTCTCTCTCTCTCTATATATATATATATATATATATATATATATATATATCCCTTTGATGGATGATTCACCGTCGTAATGCTGGGGCACACATCACACATATCCCTTTGTTGACACCCAACATGATTTTTTTATTGCAGCTTGTGAAAGAGTTCCTGGACAGTCAATGTGATCATTCTAGCAATTACGCTCATTCACAGTAGTCGGTCGATCATACACCGGATGACGTGAACTTGCTGCGAACCAAATACTCCTAGTAGCACAATTGGAGCGTTTTGGGCAATCAAACTATATGCCAAGAAATCAGAATGAACAACAGGGTATGACAAGAACATCACATCTACACACACAATTGTTCCACTACATGTCACCAAGCAAAATATGCAAACCATGAGCTTCCTGGGTCGTTGGACCATCCGCCGGCGCTGGACCCTGCACAACCACAGTGCGGCTGGCAATGAGGCGGTCGTTCTCCCGGGAAGCTGCACAGCGCAGTGCCAGTGGACCAGCCGCACGACGACTCGCCCGAGAGTTAGCGCGCGCCAGCTCTTCCTCTCATAGGCAAAAGAGCTCCTACCGATACCGCTGGTAAGCGCAAAATGCCTCGGCCCGCTCCTTATCTGCCTCGCCAGCTCGTGGTCCGACGTCACGTGCGACCTCCTGCCAGCTCTCCACGGGTTGGGGCTTGTCGTCACAGGGAAGTCTCTGTAACCAGGGCTGCCAGAACTGCTCCACGGCTCCGCCAGCAGGGTGGTGCAACCATTGCATCACACCCAGAACCGTGCGCATGCCAAGCCGGTGGGGAACATTACAGCAGCTGCAGGTGGCGTAGAAGGTCACCAGTGACTCTCGCGCTGCTCTCCTTGACTTGGGAGAATGGTGCTCCTGCGGGAACTCAGGGCCAGGCTATGATGGCTCTGTAACGTGTTCCTCTGGAAGCGGCCTTCCCATCCGGGGTCGGTCTCACACGCACGCGCGCGCACACACACACACACACACACACACACACACACACACACACACACACACACACACACACACACACACACACACACACACACATACGCTCCTAGTCCAGCTAACTTTCCTATTCTAGCTTGTCGTGAGGCGGGACGCGGGTCCCGCTCAACGGTCTAGCTCGACTGAGGGTAGCAATGTCTCTTTCTAGCTGATGGCCACTGGGCTCGTCGTCTCACCCTCGCATTGAGTCAGGAGTTGAGCGCGGCGTGCACCAGTTGGTGAACTTTTTGTTCGTGATAGGCAGTCTCGGAATCTCGGCAGTCAACTGTCAGCAATCAGCGCCGCGGTTTTTCTCAACCTCCTCCTCTTATCCTCCTTTTGCGTTGATCTTCCCTGCGCCCTTTCTCACTGGCTTTCCCCGTCGCAGCTCGCACATAAAAACACCTCTAGAGATAAGGTGTGGAAGTTGCTAGGAATCCAACGCAACAAACGGCGCTTAAAACAATGCAGGTTTGAGCATTCTAGAGCCAACCCTAGGTTCCATGGAGGAGAAAACGTGCCTAAGTGCACGAGTAACAGGGTTACCCCCTGTTACGGGTGAAGCTCGCTATTCGAGCTTCACCCGTCGGCCGGCGAGCGAAGCTCGCCGGCGCACCTCTAGCCTCGAGGGCGAATTCGCCCTCGAGCCCCAAAACAGCGCGGCATAGGCCGCGAGCATCCTGTGTCAAAAACTGGGTCAGCCAGGTAAGAAGACCTATCAGAGACCTACCAACATGCAAGTTTGAGGACACTACTAGGTCTGATAAAGTAAAGGGACAGAAGTGTATCTAAAACCAACGTGGGTCTTCTAGCAGGTGAAGAGGAGCAGGCATGGGTCGGCAGTCGGCGAGAAACAGCGGAGGCACGTGGCTAGGAGGAGAAGGGTCGTGTGCGTAGGCGATGGCATTACGCTCAGCCTGAGTCACCGCCGACTGCCGGGTCCACATGCACTGCACACCCACGGCCACACGAGGAAAGAAATATATGCACAGGGTTATCACGCCCCCTTGGCCGAGGGTGTCGCATGCATGCCCAAGAGATGAAGTTGTGCAAGAAGGTGTGAAGCTGGGAGAGCCTTGGTGAGGAAGTCCGCAAGTTGCTCAGTCCCGCTTACCGCGCACACCCGGACCACACCAGACTCAACAGCCTCATGCACAAAGTGATGCTCGACACTGATATGCTTTGTGCGCGGGTGCAACACACCATCATTAGCAGTAATGCGGCGTGCAGCAGAACTGTCACTGTGTAACGATACAGGCCCCACAGACATTCCCACTTCTTCTAGCAGTCTGCGCAGCCATGTGGCTTCGCATGCTGCCTCACCCAATGCCATGTACTCTGCCTCTGCCACACTGCGTGCCACACATGACTGTTTTGCGCTGCGCCACGAGACGGTTGTGCCCCAGATGCGAAACATGTATCCCCCTCGACTACGTGCATGTGTGTCCCGTGCATAGTCACTGTCACAGTATCCATCAAGCAAGGGACTAGTGCCAGGGGTGAAGACGAGGCCCATCGAAGCAGTGTCCAACACATAGCGTAACAGCTTGAGCAAAGCCTTGTATTTTTCCAGGAGGCCATGCAAGTTACGTTTCGCTTTAAAAACCCATTTTACATCGATTGCCTTCCGACCAGGTGGAAGTGGCACCAACTGATAAACCTCATGCTCGAGCAGAGCATTGAGTTCATCTACCATTGCTTTTTCCCATTCCGTTGCATCTGGTCGCCCCCTTGCCTCCGTCACTGTAAGCGGCTCAGGAAGCGGGGTCCCAGGATTTGGTTGCCCCATGACATGATAGAACTGTCGATAGTTTACCCTTGGCACGTCTCTTTGAGAGCGGCGAACTGTACCAATCTGGTTAGAGGTTTCAGTGCTGACTCTTGTCTCAGGTGTGGGATCTTGACCAGGGGAGTCGTGGGTGTCTGTGCTAGCGTGTTCAGTTGTTGTAGGCACGTCATGGTGGCCTGCCGGTGCCTGTCGCTTATCCACACTTGACCCAGTAGGATTTTGTGGCGTTGTTCGCACAGTGGAGACTGGGACAAAGATAGGTATGCTGACATACTCAGGATACTGCTCAGGAACGGTGAGTGTCGGCGCATGTTTCAATGTTTTGAACACCTTGTAGGGCATGTGTTCCATGAATGAGGCATCACGACTCTCAACAAAGTCGTGGTGAACGGGGTCCCAAAATCTCCATGCCTTTGAGGCATGGGATACGCCGACAAAGACGCACCACCTACCTCGTGGGCTTAGCTTATGTTTGCGCTGAGGATCCGCAAACCAAACACATGCCATTGTGCCCCACACCCGAGCAGGACGTAGATCAGCCTTTTGTTTGAACCATCGTTCCCACGGAGTGACAACCTTCGGCAAGGGCCCCTGGGGTACTTTATTCCACACCCAAGTGATGTATTTCACAGCCTCTTCCCAAAACCCAAAAGACAAGCCTGACTCAGCCAACAGGGTGCGCAATGCATCCCCTAACGTCCTATGCCAGCGTTCAGCCACCCCATTTTGCTGGGGTGTGTAGGGTGCTTTAGTTTGGTGTACAATTCCCCTTGACTTGAGATCAGATTCAAGGGAACCCAAGAATTCCCCTCCTCGATCCGTGCGCAGGATGCGCAGTGGACAGCCAGTCTGCCGTTCAGCGAGAGGGATCCATTCCATGATCGCTCTCTGTGCATCCGCTTTGGTTTTCAGCAAGAAAGCCCAGCAAAATCGACTATAGTCGTCTGTCAGCGTCAGTATATACAGTGACGCATATTGCACTGAGGGGACTGGCATGGGTCCAGTCAAATCGGCATGCACCAGTTCAAGCGGTGCCTCACTCACGTGTTGTGAGGCTGGAAAGCTTTGGCGGTGAGCTTTTCCTTCCTGACAGTCTAGGCATGCAGATGTCTTCAAGCCGTGAGGACAGTCTTGGGGACTGAGACCGTGTGCAGGTTGATGCCTAAGCATGTCCTTGACCAGATCAGTGTTGATGTGTGCAAGTCGTCTTTGTATGAGGTCCGTGTGATGTGGGTCTGTTGTGGTCATGATGTGGGCCTGTGCTCGGTTAGAATGCACGGCAGGAAACAGTGTTAGCCTGTACAGCATGTCTGTATGCAGTGGGCCGTCAGCCAGGAGTTCCCCTTGCGCATCAAAGATCATGCATTTCTGGTCACGCGTCAGTGCAGACATGCCCGATTGCTGGTCGAGCTTCCCCCCTGACAGCAAGTTCACCTTAAGCCGAGGAACGTACAGGACCCCAGTCAGCCACATGACCCCACCAGGCGCTTGCAAGGCGACAGTTCCAATGCCCTCAACACGCAATACTTCCCCAGACCCAGTCCTCACACCATGCACGTCGTGTCTTGCATACAAGGATACGAGCAACTGACGATGCGGTGACATGTGATGTGAGCATGCCGTGTCATATAGCCATTCATGCATGGGCAGTGTGTGAGATGTGGTCACATGGGTGTACGCAAGTCGCGGACCTGACTGCTGAGTCGATGCAGTGGGCTCTGGAGGATGCACGGCAGGTGTCGCCCCCTGTGGGCCGCAAGCGGGCATGGCCTCCATGTTGTCGTACACACGCTGGGCCCATGATGGGACTGGCGCAGGTGCCATCGCGAACAACGGCTCGTAGTATGGCCCAGGGTACCATGGGGGTGGTGGCCCAGGGTACTGCTGAAACTGCTGCGGAGGCAGGCCGACCGTCGTGGCCACCACAGGCTGGAAGAGCTGCTGACCAGGCGCGCTGTAGCTACCAGCCTGCCGATCTGCCTGACCAGGTGTCAGGTACGTCGAACGATACTGCTGCTGCTGCTGCTGCTGCTGCTGCGGCGGCGGCTGCTGCTGCTGCGGCGGCGGCTGCTGCTGCTGCTGCCACGGCTGCACCTGGTGCAGCTGCTGTCTCGCCATCATCTGTCGTTGCAGAGTGGGACATTTGCGCCAGAAATGCCCGGACTGGTTGCAGTAGCTGCACCGCTGGTCCCCACGACCGCGCCCAGGGCCACGTCCCCCACCGCCGCCATAACCACGTCCACCACCAGAACCACGTCCCCCGCCCGAGTTGTCACCCGCATGTGTAAAGGCAACATGAGCCGGGCTGGCAGCTGCAGCAGAGGAGATCTGATGTGTGTATGTGACGGACGGGGTGGGGGTCATGTCACGAGTTTCCCCCTTCAGGACGTCCTCGTAGTTGCGCAGTTCGGCAAAGACCGCGGAGAGGTCAATAAGCTCGATCTCCGCCACTGGATGACGGCGGAAGATGTCACGTCGGAATTCCTTATACTGCTCGCCAAGATGGAGCAGCACCACATCTAGCCATTCGAGGACAGAGCACGGTGCACCGAGTCCGAGCAGACGTCGTCGAATATCCATTGCATCGTCACAATACTCGGCTACCGGGGCACCAGGCTTGGGGTACAAGTTCCTCAACCTGTCTCGCAGAGTCACGACGAGGGTCATTCCCTGCTCCTCTTGACGAGTAGAAAGATGCTTCCACGCATCATGCGGCCGGGGTGCGCCACTCCGGGCATCAGCTGGATCTTCTCCCCTTCCTCCAAACCGGAAATGACGCAGGGCAAGTGCCTGTGCATCTGGTAGGGCGCGCATCAGGGCGTTAAAGGCACGCAGCAACATGTGATCGGTGACGGACACCGGTGGGGGTTGGAGATAAAGATCCTCCAATCCGTACTCCGCCGCCCAGGACAGGAACAAATCCTTCCAGGCCAGATAATCACGTGTGCCTAGCTGGGGAGGGGAGAGCTCCTTCCCCAGGCCAAGCTGCGCCATGGTCTGTGCAGTGAGGGTCACTGCCGGCACGCTGGCGTTGTCACCACCCTCAACTTCACTCATTGTGGTGTTTGCTCCTACTCTGTGCTTCTCACAGGCTCAGGCAGGTCCTTGAACTCGCTCTCTAGCACTGTAGACCTGCTGTTCGGCCCAGGGAAATTTCGGCAGCAATTCGCCGGGCCCACTTTGGGCCCAGATTTCTGTCGAGAGCCCCGGGCTCTATGGGATCGCCTTCAGGATGTCCTTGAGACCCTGTAGCCCCAAACCGCCCACCCCAGACTCCCTGCCCAACCCACAAACCTGCGGATGGGCCCACTGGGGTGGTCCAAGGGGAGGACGTTGCTCCTCCCCACACTCTCTTGCCGTCCCAAGGGCCTGGCCCACGCGCACGGCCCTGCTAGGCCGCTCGACCTCAGGCAGGGCCCGTTCGTCGCCCTTGGGTGGCCTGTTCGCCTGCCAACGGCTCGCGGATTCAAGCCGAACTCGCGCGCCACCTCGGCCGCCACCCTTTTCGGCTCCTACCGTTGCTCCTTGCAGTGCGCAGGCCCGGGAAAGCGCTCTGATACCATGTGGAAGTTGCTAGGAATCCAACGCAACAAACGGCGCTTAAAACAATGCAGGTTTGAGCATTCTAGAGCCAACCCTAGGTTCCATGGAGGAGAAAACGTGCCTAAGTGCACGAGTAACAGGGCTACCCCCTGTTACGGGTGAAGCTCGCTATTCGAGCTTCACCCGTCGGCCGGCGAGCGAAGCTCGCCGGCGCACCTCTAGCCTCGAGGGCGAATTCGCCCTCGAGCCCCAAAACAGCGCGGCATAGGCCGCGTGCATCCTGTGTCAAAAACTGGGTCAGCCAGGTAAGAAGACCTATCAGAGACCTACCAACATGCAAGTTTGAGGACACTACTAGGTCTGATAAAGTAAAGGGACAGAAGTGTATCTAAAACCAACGTGGGTCTTCTAGCAGGTGAAGAGGAGCAGGCATGGGTCGGCAGTCGGCGAGAAACAGCGGAGGCACGTGGCTAGGAGGAGAAGGGCCGTGTGCGTAGGCGATGGCATTACGCTCAGCCTGAGTCACCGCCGACTGCCGGGTCCACATGCACTGCACACCCACGGCCACACGAGGAAAGAAATATATACACAGGGTTATCATAAGGCGCCTCGGGTGCCGCTCCTCTCTCCGTGGTTTGGAAGCAACTCCGCTGTCATCAAGCCAGCTTCGGGCCACTTCCCTGCTTTCCCGGCAGGTCCGGCCGGGCTACAATGTCCGCCGCAACATTTCTCTCTGCGCCTCGCCGCTTCCCGGAACCGAACTGGACATCTCGTAATTACTTTCCTTGGTCGACTGACAACGAATCATCCGTCGACCCTCCTTCAAGGTCCTGACCCCGGGCCCACTCTCCTTCCCCTCTTCCGGTGGATGAACAAAACATGGTTAACAGCTACCATGCACTATGACCAACCAAAGTAGGCATATGTCACTAACCATGACCAAAGAAACACACAAAGTGTAGTCAACGTTGATAACTCAGAAGACGAGTGACAAATGGTCAGAGGGTGAAACAATGGTTTAGGAACACTAGTTTCTGGCTAGCAAGTACTAAGACCTTCAACAAGTAGCGGCACGGTATGGCTATCATGCACAATGACCAACCAAAGTAGGAATATGTCACTGACCATGACCAGATAATCTCACTATGTGTGGTCAACGTTGGCAACTCATAGTACAACTCACAAATAGTCAGAAGGGGGAAAAAATGGTTTACAAATACTACTTATCGACTAGCAAGTAGAAAGACCCTGAATACGTAGTGGCATGGTGTGACTACCATGCACAATGACCATCCAAAGTAGGCATATGTCAGTAACCATGACCAAAGAAATTCACTATGAGTCCTCAACGTTGCCAACTCATAATACGAGTCACAAATGGTCAGAGGGAGAAACAATGGTTTGGGAATACCAGTTTTTAACTAGCAAGTACAGAGACCTTCAATAAGTTGTGGCACAGTGTGTCTACCATGAACAATGACCAACCAAAGTAGGCATATGTCACTGACAATGACCAAAGAATTTCACTATGTGTGGTCAACGTTGACAAATAATACTACGTGTCACACATGGTCACAAGGGGGAAACAATGGTTTTGGAATAAAAGTCATCAACTAGCCAGTACAAAGACCTTTAATAAACAGTGGCACGGTGTGGGTACCACGCATAATGACCAACCAATGTAGGCATATGTCATTGACCATAACCAAATGATTTCACAATGTGTGGTCAACATAGACAACTCATAAACAAGTCACAAATGGTCAGAGGGGGAAACAATGGTCTTGGAATACAAGTCATCAACAAGCCAGTACAAAGACCTTCAATGAACAGTGGCACGGTGTGGCTACCATACACAATGACCAACCAAAGCAGGCATATGTCACAGACCATGACCAAAGAATTTCACTATGTGTGCTCAACGTTGCAAAATCATAATACGAGTCGCATATAGTCAGAGGGGCAAACAATGGTCAGACAATACTGGTTTTTAACTAGAAAGTACAAAAACCTTCAATAAGTAGTAGCACGGTGTGGCAACCATGCACAATGACCAACCAAAAGAGGCATATGTCACTGAGCATAACCAAAGAATTTCACTATGTGTGATCAACGTTGACGACTCTTAGTACGAGACACAACTGGTTCAATGGGGAAATACTTGGTTGGGAAAACTGGTTATCAACTAGCAAGTACAAAGACCTTCAATGAGAAGTGGCACGGTGTGGCTACCATCCACAATGACTAACCAGATTACGCATATGGCACTGACCATCACCAAAGAATCTAACTATATGTCGTCAACGTTGACAACTCATAATACGAGTCACAAATGGTGAGAAGGGGGAACAATGGTTTGGGAACACCAGTTATTAACTAGCAAGTACAAAGAACTTCAATTAGCAGTGGCACGGTGTGACTACCATTCACAATGACCAACCAAAGTAGGCACATGTCAGTGACCATGACCAAAGAATATCACTATGTCTGGTCAACGTTGAAAACTCATAATACAAGTCACAAACGGTCAGAGGAGGACATAACGGTTTGGAAATAATGTTTTTTTGTCTAGCAAGTACAAATACCTTCAATGCGTAGTGGCACGGCGTGGCTACCATGCACAATGACCACCCAAACTAGGCATATGTCACTAGCCATGACCAAAACATTTCACTATGTGTGGTCAACGTTGACAAATCATAATATGTGTCACAACTGGTCCGAAGGGGGAAACAGTGGTTTCGGAATACAACTCATCGACTAGCCAGTACAGAGATCTTCAATAAGTAGTGGCACGGTGTGGTTACCACGCACAATGACCAACCAATGTAGGCATATGTCACTGACCATGAACAAATAATTTCACAATGTGTGGTCAACGTTGACAACTCATAATACGAGTCAAAAATGGTCAGAGGGGGAAACATTTGTTTTTGAATACAAGTCAAAGACTAGCCAGTACAAATGCGTTCAATCAGTAGTAACACGACGTCGCTACCATGCACAATGACCAATTAAAGCAGGCATAAGTCACTGACCATGACCAACGAATTTCACTATGTGTGGTCAGCGTTGCCAAAACATAATACGAGTCACAAATAGTTAGAGACACAAACAATGGTTGGAAAGTACTGGTTATCAAGTAGCAAGTACAAAGACCTTCAATAAGTAGAAGCACGGTGTGGCTACCATGCACCATGACTAACCAAAGTAGGCATATGGCAGTGATCATGACCAAAGAATTGAAGTTTATTTCGTCAACGTTCACAACTCATAATATGAGTCACAAATGGTCAGAAAAGGAAACAATGGGTTGGGAATACCAGTTTTTAACTAGCGAGTACAAAGGACTTCATTTAGTAGTGGCACCATGTGGCTAGCATGCACAATGACGAACCAAAGTAGGCATATGTCAATGACCATGACCAAAGAATGTCAATATGTGTGGTCAACGTTGACAACGCAAAATACGAGTTAAAAATTGTCAAAGGGGGGGACACTGGTTTGGAAATACAAGTTATCGACTGGCAAGTACAATGACCTTTAATATGTAGTGTCACGGTGTGGCTACCATGCACTATGACCAACCAAAGTAGGCATATGTCACTGACGATGACCAAACAAACTATGTGTGGTCAATGTTGATAACTCGTAAGACAAGTCAAAAATGGTCATTGGGTTGCAATAGTTTCACCATGAGTGGGCAACGTTGGCAACTCATAGTACAAGTCACAAATGGTCGGAGGGGGAAACAATAGTTTGGAAACACTAGTTATCGACTAGCAAGTAGAAAGACCCTGAATACGTAGTAGCACGGTGTGACTACCATGCACAATGACCATCCAAAGTAGGCATATGTCAATGACCGTATGACAAATGGTCATTGACCATATGTCATATGGTCAATATGACCATATGACATGGTAATATGGTCATATTGACCATATGATATGGTCAATGTTTTCACTAAGTGTCCTCAACGTTCACTAGTTCACTATGTGTCCTCAACGTTGCCAGCTCATAATATGAGTCACAAATGGTCGGAGGGGGAAACAATGGTTTGGCAATACTATCTATCAACTATCAAGTACAAAGACCTTCAATTAGTAGTGTCAAAGTGTGTCTACCATGCATAATGACCAACCAAAGTAGACATATGGCAGTGACCATGACCAAAGAATTTTACTATGTGTGGTCAACGCTGACAAATCATAATACGTGTCACAAATGGTCAGATGATGGAAACAATGGTTTTGAAATCCAAGTCATCAACTAGCCACTACAAAGACCTTCAATAAGTCATGGCACGGTGTGGCTACCACGCACAGTGACCAATCAATGTATGCATATGTCACTGACCATGACCAAATATTTTCACAATGTGTGGTCAATATTGACAACTCATAATACGAGTCACAAATGGTCAGAGGGGGGAACATTGGTTTTTGAATACAATTCATTGACTAGCCAGTACAAAGACCTTCAATAAGTAGTGGCACGGTGTGGCTACCATGCACAATGACCAACCAAAGTTGGCATATAACATTGACAATAACCAAAGAATCTCACTATGTGTGGTTAACATTGACGACACATATTACAAGACACAAATGGTCACATGGAGAAATACTGGGTTGGGAATACTGGTTATTGACTAGCAAGTACAAAGACCTTCAATAAGAAGTAGCACGGTGTGGCTACCATGCACAATGACTAACCAAAGTAGGCATATGGCACTGACCATGACCAAAGAATTTAACTATGTGCCGTGAACGTTGGCAATCCACAATTCGAGTCACGAATATTCAAAAAGGGAAACAATGGATTGGTAATACCAGTTATGAACTAGCAAGTACACAGAACTTCAATTAGTAGTAGCACAGTGTGGCTACCATGCACAAGGACCAACAAAAGTAGGCATATGTCAGTGACCATGACCAAAGAATATCTATGTATGGACAACGTTGACAACTCACAATACGAGTCACAAACGGTCAAAAGGGGAAATAATGGGTTGGCAATAATATTGTTCATCT
>SZWC01005480.1:3594-23283 GCA_023375785.1 Penium margaritaceum | reverse complement strand
TGGCTACCATGCACAAGGACCAACAAAAGTAGGCATATGTCAGTGACCATGACCAAAGAATATCTATGTATGGACAACGTTGACAACTCACAATACGAGTCACAAACGGTCAAAAGGGGAAATAATGGGTTGGCAATAATATTGTTCATCTAGCAAGTACAAATACCTTCAATACGTAGTGGCCCGGTGTGGCTACCATGCACTATGACCAACCAAAGTAGGCATATGTCACTGACATTGACCAAAAAAAACTCACTATGTGTGGTCAACGTTGACAACTCATAGCACAAGTCACAAATGGTCAGAGTGGGGAAGAATGGTTTGAAAATACTAGTTATCGACTAGCAAGTAGAAAGACCCTGAATACGTAGTGGCATGGTGTGACTACCATGCACAATGGCCATCCGAAGTAGGCATATGTCAGTTACCATGACCAAAGAAAATCACTATGTGTTGTCAACGTTTCCAACTCATAATACGAGTCACAAATGGCCACCAATGGTTTGGAAACAATAGTTTTCAACTAGCAAATACAAATACCTTCAATCAATAGTGGCACAGTGTGGCTACCATGCACAATGACCAACCAAAGTAGGCATATGTCACTGACCATGACCAAAGAATTTCACTACATGTTGTCAACGTTCACAAATCATAACACGTGTCACAAATGGTCAGAAGGGGGAAACAATGGTTTTGGAATACATGTCATCATCTAGCCAGTACGAAGTCCTTCAATAAGTAGTGGCACGTTCTGGCTATGACGCACAACGACAAACCAATGTAGGCATGTCACTCACTTTGACCAAATAATTTCACAATGTGTGGTCAACATTGATAATTCACAATACGAGTCACAAATGGTCAGATCGGGAAACAATGGTTGGAATATAGTTTTGGAATATAGATCATTGACTATCCTGTACAAAGACCTTCAATAAGAAGTGGCATGGTGTGGCTACCATGCACAATGACCAGCCGAAGCAGGCATATGTCACAGACCATGACCAAATAATTTCACTATGTGTGGTCAACGTTGCCAAATCCGAATACGAGTCACAAATAGTCAAAGGGGAAAACAATGGTTGGAAAATACTGGTACAAAGACCTTCAATAAGTACTCTCACGGTGTGGCTACCATGCACAATGACCAATCGAAGTTGGCATATGTCATTGACCATATCCAAAGAATTTCACTGTGTGTGGTCTACGTTGACGACTCATAATACAAGACACAAAAGGTCAAATGCGGAAACACTGGGTTATCGACTAGCAAGTACAAAGACCATCAATAAGATATAGCATGGTGTGGCTACCATGCACAATGACTAACCAACATAGGCATATGGCACTGACCATGACCAAAGAATTTCACTATATGTCGTCAACGTTGAAAACAAATCATACGAGTCACAAATGGTCAGAGGGGAAAACAATGGATTGAGAATACCAGTCTTTAACTAGCAAGTACAAAGGACTTCAGTTAGTAGTGGCACGGTGTGGCTACCATGCACAATGACCAACCAAAGTAGGCATATGTCACTGACCATGACCAAAGTATATCACTATTTGTGTTGACAACACAATATGAGTCACAAACGGTCAGAGGGAGAAACAATGGTTTGGAAATAATATTTTTCATCTAACAAGTACAAAGACCTTCAATATGTAGTGGCACGGCATGGCTACCATGCACAATGACCACCCAAACTAGGCATATGTCACTAGCCATGAACAAAAATTTTCACTATGTGTGGTCAACGTTGACAACTCATAATATGAGTCACAAATGGTCAAAGGGGAGAGCAATGGTTTGGAAGTACTAGTTATCAAATAGCAAGTACAAAGAGCTTTAATAAGTCGTGGCACGGTGTGGCTATCATGCACTATGACCAACAAAACTAGGCATGTGTCACTGACCATGACCAAAAAAACTCACTATGTGTGGTCACCGTTGGTAACTCATAAGACGAGTCACAAATTCTCAGAGGGTGGAACAATGGTTTAGGAACACTAGTTTTCGACTAGCAAGTACTAAGCCTTTCAATAAGTAGTGGTGCGGTGTGGCTATCATGCACAATGACCAACCAACTAAGGCATATGTCATTGACCATGACCAAATAATTTCACTATGTGTGGTCAACGTTGACAGCTTATAGTACAAGTTACAAATGGTCAGAGGGGGAAACAATGGTTTGGAAATACTATTAACGACTAGCAAGTAGAAAGACCCTAAATACATAGTGGCATGGTGTGACTACCATGCACAATGACCATCCAAAGTAGGCATATGTCAGTGACCATGACCAAAGAAATTCACTATGTGTTGTCAACGTTGCCAACTCATAACACGAGTCACAAATGGTCAGAGGGGGAAACAATGGTTTGGGAGTACTAATTATCAACGAGCAAGTACAAAGACCTTCAATAAGTAGTGGCACAGTGTGGCTGCCATGCACCATGACCAACCAAAGTAGGCACATGTCATTGACCATGACCACATTGACCTCACTGTGTGAGGTCAATGTTGACAAATCATTATACGTGTCAAAAATGGTCAGAAAGGGGGAAACAATGGTTTTGGAATGCAAGTCATGAACTAGCGAGTACAAAGACCTTAAATAATTAATGGCACGGTGTGGCTACTACATACAACGACCAACCACTGTAGGAATATGTCACTGACCATGACCAACTTATTTCACAATGTGTGGTCAACTTTGACAACTCATAGTACGAGTCAGAAATGGTCAGAGGAAGAAACAATGGTTTTGGAGTACGAATCATCGACAATCTAGTACAAATACCTTCAATAAGTAGTGGCATGGTGTGACTACCATGCACGATGACAAGCCAAAGCAGGCATATGTCACCGATCATGACCAAAACATTTCACTATGTGTGGTCAATGTTGCCAAATCATAATACGAGCCACAAATACTGAGAGGGGCAAACAATGGTTGGAAAATACTGGTTATCACCTAGCAAGTACAAAGACCTTCAATAAGAAGTAGCACGGTGTGGCTACCATGCACAATGACCAGCCATATTAGGCATATGGCACTGACCATGACCAAAGTAATTAACTTTATGTTGTCAACGTTGACAACTTATGATACAAGTCACAAATAGTCAGAAGGGAAAACAATGGTTTGGGAATACCATTTTTTAACTAGCAAGTACCAAGAACTGTCATTACTAGTGGCATGGTGTGGCTACCATGCACAATGACAAACCAAGGTAGGCATATGTCATTGACCATGACAAGAGAATATCACTATGTGTGGTCAATGTTGACAACTCATAACACGAGTCACAAATGGTCAGAGGGGGGAATAATGTTTTGGAAAAAATATTTTTTGTATAGCAAGTACAAATACATTCAATAAGTAGTGCCACAGCGTGACTACCATACACAATGACCACCCGAACTAGGCATATGTTCCTAGCCATAACCAAAGAATCTCAGTATGTGTGGTCAACGTTGACAGCTCCTAATAGGAGTCACAAATGGTCGAAGGGGGGAACAATGGTTTGGGAACACTACTTATCAACTAGCAAGTACAAAGAGCTTTAATAAGTACTGGCACCGTGTGGCTATCATGCACTATAACCAACCAAAGTGGGAATATGTCACTGTTCATGAACAAATAATTTCACTATGTGTAGTCAACCTTGACAACTCATAGTACAAGTCAGAAGAGGTCAGAGGAGGAAACAATGGTTTGGAAATACTAGTTATCCAATAGCAAGTAGAAAGAACCCGAATACATAGTGACAGAGTGTGACTACCATGCACAATGATGATCCAAAGTAGGCATACGTCAGTGACCATGACCAAATAAATTCACTATGTGTCGTTATCATTGCCAACTCGTAATACGAGTCACAAATGGTCAGAGGGGGAAACAATAGTTTGGGAATACTAGTTATCAACTAGCAATTACAAAGACCTTCAATTAGTAGTGGCACAGTGTGGCTACTATGCACAATGACTAACCAAAGTAGGCATATGTCACTGACCATGACCAAAGAATTTCACTATGTGTGGTCAACGTTGACAAATCATAATACGTGTCACAAATGGTCACAAGGGGGAAACAATGGTTTTGGAATACAAGTCATTGACTAGCCAATACTTAGACATTCAACAAGTAGTGGCATGGTGTGGCTACCAGGAAAAATGACCAACCAATGTACGCACCTGTCACTAGCCATGACCAAATAACTTCACAATGTGCGGTCAACATAGACAACTCATAATACGAGTCACAAATGGTGAGAGGGGGAAACAATGGTTTTGGAATACAAGTTATTGACTAGCCAGTAAAAATACCTTCAATAAGTAGTGGCACACTGTGGCTACCATGCACAATGACCAACCAAAGCAGGCATATGTCACTGACCATGACCAAAGAATCTCAATATGTGTGGTCAATGTTGCCAAATCATAATACGAGTCACAAATAGTCAGAGGGACATTCCATGGTTTGAAAATACCGGTTATCAACTAGGAAGTACAAAGACCTTCAATAAGTAGTAGGACGATGTGGGTACCATGCACAATGATCTATCAAAGTTACATATGTCACTGGCCATAACAGAAACATTTTGCAATGTGTGGTCAACGTTGACGACTCAATACTACAAGACACAACTTGTCAGATATTGAAACACTGGGTTGGGAATACTGGCTATCAAGAAGCGAGTACAAAGACCTTCAATAAAATGTAGCACGATGTAGCTACCATGCACAATTACTAACGAAAGTAGGCATATGGCACCGACCATGACAACAAGTTTTAACTATATGTGGTCAACGTTGACAAATCATAATACGAGTCAGAAATGGTCAGAAGGGGAAACAATGGTTTCCGAATACCAGTTATTACCTAGCAAGTACAAAGAACTTTCATTAGTAGTGGCACGGTGTGGCTACCATGCAAAATGACCAACCAAAGTAGGCATATGTCACTGACCATGACCAAAGAATATCACTATGTGTTGTCAACGTTGACAACTCATAATACGTGTCACAAATGGTCAAAGGGGGGGACAATGGTTTGGAAATACTAGTTATCAACTAGCAAGTAAAAAGATCTGAAATAAGTAGTGGCACGGCGTTCGATACTATACACTAGGACCAAAGAAAATCATTATGTATGGTCAACGTTCATAACGCATAAGACGAGTCACAGATGGTCAGGGGGTGGAACAATGGTTTGGGAACACTCTTTTCTGACTAGCAAGTACTAAGACCTTCAATATGTAGTGGCACGGTGTGGCTATGATGCACAATGACCAACCAAAGTAGGCATATGGCACTGGCCATGACCAAATAATATCACTATGTGTGGTCAACGTTGATTACTCATAGTACAAGTCAGAAATTGTCAAAGGGGGAAACAATGGTTTGCAAATACTAGTTATTGACTAGCAAGTAGAAAGACCCTGAATACGTAGTGGCATAGTGTGAATACCATGCACAATGACCATCCAAAGTAGGCATATGTCAGTGACCATGACCAAAGAAATTCACTATGTGTCGGTAACGTTGCCAACTCATCATACGAGTCACAAATGGCCACAGGGGGAATCAATGGTTTGGGAATACTTGTTATCAACTAGCAAGTACAAAGACCTTCAATGAATAGTGGACCAACGTGGCTACCATGCACAATGGCCAACCAAAGTAGGCATATGTCACAAGCCATGACCAAAGAATTTCACTATGTGTGGTCAAAGTTGACAAATCATAATACATGTCACAAATGGTCACAAGGGGGAAAAATGGTTTTGGAATACAGGTCATTGACTAGACATTACAAAGACCTTCAATAAGCAGTGGCCCAGTCTGGCTACCACGCACAATGACCAACCAATGTAGGCATATGTCACTGACCATGGCCAAATAACTTCACAATGTGTGGTCAACGTTGACAACTCATAACACGAATCACAAATGGTCAGAGGGGGATACAGTGGTTTTGGAAGACAACTCTTTGACTAGCTAGTACAAAGACCTTCAATAAGCAGTGCCGCAGTGTGGCTACCATGCACAATGACCAACGAAAGCAGGCATATGTCACTGACCATGACCAAAGAGTTTCACTATGTGTGGTCAACGTTGCCAAATCACAATACAAGTGACAAATAGTCCGAGGGGAAAACAATGGTCGGAAAATACTGGTTATCAACTAGCAAGTACAAAGACCTTCAATAATTAGTAGCACGGTGTGGCTACCATGCACAATGACCAACCAAAGTTGGCATGTGTCACTGACCATAACCAAAGAGTTACGCTATACATTGTCAACGTTGACAAGACATGTTACGAGTCACAAATGGTCAGAAGGGGAAACAATGGGTTGGGAATACCAGTTATTAACTAGCAAGTACAAAGAAATTCAACTAGCTGTGGCATGGAGTGGCTACCATGCACAATGACCAACCAAAGTAGACAAATGCCAGTGACCATAACCAACAAATATCACTATCTGTGGTCAACATTGACAACTCATAATACGAGTCACAAACGGTCACAAGGGGTAAACAATGTTTTCAAAAAACTATTTTTCGTCTAGCAAGTACAAAGAGCTTTAAGAAGTAGTGGCACGGTGTTGCTACCATGCACTATAACCAACCAAAGTAGGCATATGTCACTGACCATGACCAAAGAAACTCACTATGTGTGGTCAACGTTGATAACTCATAAGATAAGTCACAAATGATCAAAGGGTGGAACAATGGGTTAGGAACACTTGTTTCTGACTAGCAAGTACTAAGACCTTTGTGAGTGGTAGCACGGTGTGGCTACCATGCACAATGACCAACCAAAGTAGGCATATGTCACTGACCATGACCAAATAATTTCACAATGAGTGGTCAACGATGACAAATCACAGTACAAGTCAAAAATGGTCAGAGGGGGTAGCCATGGTTTGGGAATACTAGTTATTGACTAGCAAGTAGAAAGACTCTGAATACGTAGTGGCACAGTGTGACTACCATGCACAATGACCATCCAAAGTAGGCATATGTCAGTGACCATGAGCAAAGAAATTCAAAAGGTGTTGTCAACGTTGCCAACTCATACAACTCAGAGGGGGAAGCAATGGTTTTGGAATAAAGGTCATCGACTAGCCAATACAAAGACATTAAATAAGTATTGGCACGGTGTGGCTACCACACACAATGACCAATCAATGTAGGCATATGCATTGACCATGACCAAAAAGCATCACAATGTGTGGTGAACGTTGACAACTCATAATACAAGTCACAAATGGTCAGAGTGGGAAACAATGGTTTTGGAATCAAATTCATCCACTAGCCAATTCATAGACCTTCAATAAGTAGTGTCACGGTGTGGCTACCATGCACAATGGCCAGCCAAAGCATGCATATGTCACTGACCAGGACCAAAGAATTTCACTATGTGCGGTCAAAGTTACCAAATCATAATACGAGTCACAAATAGTCAGAGGGGAAAACAATGGTTGAAAAACACTGGTTATCAACTACTAACCACAAAGACCTTCAATAAGTAGTAGCAAGGTGTGGCTACCGTGCACAATGACCAACCAAAGTTGGCATATGTCACTGACCATAACCAAAGAATTTCACTGTGTGGTCAACATTGAAAACTCATAACACGAGACATAAATGGTCACATGGGGAAACACTGGGTTGAGAATATTGGTTAACGACTAGACAGTGCAAAGGTCTTCAGTAAGAAGTAGCACTGTGTGGCTACTGTGCACAATGACTAACCAAAGTAGGCATATGGCATTGACCATGACCTAAGAATTAAACTATATGTTGTCAATATTGACAACTCATAACACGAGTCAAAAATTGTCAAAAAGGTAAACAATGTTTTGGGAATACCAGTTATTAACTAGAAAGTACAAAGAACTTCAATTATTAGTGGAATGGTGTGGCTACCACGCACAGGGACCAACCAAAGTAGGCATATGTCAGTGACCATGACCAAAGAATTTCACTATTGTGTGGTCAACGTTGACAACTCATAATACGAGTCATGAACAATGAGAGGGGGAAATAATGGTTTGGAAATAAAATTTTTCATCTAGCAAGTACCAAGACCTTCAATAAGTAGTGGCACGACGTGGCTACCATGCACAATGACCACCCAAAGTAGGCATATGTCACTAGCCACGACCAAAGAATTTCACCGTGTGTTGTCAACGTTGACAACTCATAATACGAGTCAAAAATGGTCAAAGGGGGGAACAATGGTTTGGAAATACTATATATCGACTAGAAAGTACAAAGAGGTTTAATAAGTAGTAGCATGGTGTGGCTACCATGCACTATGACCAACCAAAGTAGCCATATGTCACTAACCATGACCAAGGAAACTCACTATGTGTGGTCAACGTTGATAACTCATAAGACGAGTCACAAATGGTCAGAGGTTGGAACAATGGTTTAGAAACACTATTTTCCATCTAGCAAGTTCTAAGACCTTCAATAAGCAGTGGCTCGGTGTGGCTATCATGCACAATCACCAACCAAAGTAGGCAGATGACACTGACCATGACCAAAAATTTTCACTATGTGTCGACAACATTGACAACTCATAGTACAAGTCACAGATGGTGAGAGGGTGAAACAATGGTTTGCAAAGACCAGTTACTGACTAGCAAGTAGAAAGATCCTGAATACAGAGTGGCACGATGTGACTACCATGCACAATGACCATCCAAACTAGGCATATGTCAGTGACCATGACCAAAGAAATTCACTGTGTGTCGTCAACGTGGTCAACTCATAATACGAGTCGCAAATGGTCAAAAGGGGAAACAATGGTTTGGGAATACGGGTTGTCAACTAGCAAGTACACAGACCTTCAGTTAGTAGTGGCATAGTATGGCTACCATGCACAGTGACCAACCAAGGTAGGCATATGTCACTGACCATGACCAAAGAATGCACTATGGGTGGTCAACCCTGACAAATCATAATACGTGTCACAAGTGGTCAGAAGGGGGAAACAATGGATTTGGAATAAAATTCATCGACTAGCCAGTACAAAGACCTTAAAATATGTAGTGGCACAGTGTGGCTTTCACGCGTAAGGACCAACCAATGTATGGATATGTCACTTACCATGACTAGATAATTTCACAATCTGTGGTCAACGTTGACAACTCATAATACGAGTCACAAATTGTCAGAGGGGGAAACAATGATTTTGGAATACAAGTCATCAAGTAGCCAGTACAAAGACCTTCAATAAGTGTTGGCACGGTGTGTCTACCATGCACAGTGACTAACCAAAGCAGGCATATGTCACTGATCATGACCAAAGAAGCCCACTATGTGTGGTCAACGTCGATAACTCATAAGACGAGTCACAAATGGTCAGACAGTGGAACAATGGTTAAGGAACACTAGTTTCTGAATAGCAAGTGCTAAGACCTTCAATAGGTAGTGGCACGGTGAGGCTATCATGCACAATGACCAACCAAGGTAGGCATATGTCACTGACCATGACGAAATAATTTCACTATGTGTGGTCAACATTGACAACTCATAGTACAAGTCGAAAATGGTCAGAGTGGGAATCAATTGTTTGGAAATGATACTTATCGACTCGTGAATAGAAAGACCCTCAATACGTAGTAGCACGGTGTGACTACCATGCACAATGACCATCCAACGTAGGCATATGTCAGTGACCATGACCAAACGAATTCACTATCATCCGTCAACATCGCCAACTCATAATACGTGTCACAAATGGTCAGAGGGGGAACAATGGTTTGGGAATACTAGTTATTCACTAGCAAGTACACAGACCTTCAATTAGAAGTGGCACATTGTGGCTACCATGCACAATGACCAACCAAAGTAGACATATGTCACTGACCATGACCAAATAATTTCACAATGTGTGGTCAACGTTGACAACTCATAATACGAGTCACAAATGGGCAGAGGGGGGAAAATGGTTTTGGAATACAAGTCACCAACTAGCCAGTACAAAGACCTTCAATAAGTAGTTGCACGGTGTGGCTACCATGCACAATG
Source organism: Penium margaritaceum (assembly GCA_023375785.1). Taxonomy (NCBI): domain Eukaryota; kingdom Viridiplantae; phylum Streptophyta; class Zygnematophyceae; order Desmidiales; family Peniaceae; genus Penium; species Penium margaritaceum. The sequence continues at coordinate 13,224 of SZWC01005480.1, read as the reverse complement.
ACCAACCAAAGCCGGCATATGTCACTGACCATGACCAAATACGAAACACAAATAGTCAGAGGTGCAAACAATGGTTGGAAAATAATTGTTATCAACTAGAAAACACAATTACCTCAATAAGTTGTACCATGGTGTGGCTACCATGCATAATGACCAACCAAAGTTGGCATAGGTCACTGACCATAACCAAAGAAATTCATTATGTGTGGTCAACGTTGACGACTCATCATATGAGACACAAATGGTCAGATGGAGAAACATTGGATTGGGAATACTATTTATCGACTAGCAAGTACAAATACCTTCAATAAGGAGTAGCACGGTGTGGCTACCATGCACAATGACTAACCAAAGTAGGCATATGGCGCTGACCATGACCAAAGAATTCAACTATATGTTGTCAACATTCACAACTCATAATACAAGTCACAAGTGGTCAGAAGGGGAAAATGGTTTGGGAATACCAGTTATAATCTAGCAAGTACAAATGAATTCAATACGTAGTGGCACGGTGTGGCTACTATCCACAATGACCAACCAAAGTAGGAATATGTCAGTGACCATGACCAAAGAATGTCACTATGTGTGGTTAACGTTGACAACCCATAATAGGAGTCACAAAAGGTCAGATGGTGAAATAATGGTTTGGAAATAATTTTTTTGTCTAACAGGTAAAAATTCCTTCAAAACGTAGTGGCACGGTGTGCCTACCATGCACAATTACCACCCAAAGTAGGCACATATCACTACCCATCACCAAAGCATTTCACTATGTGTGGTCAACGTTGACAACTCATATTACGAGTCACAAATGGTGAAAAGGGGGCAACAATGGTTTGGGAATACTAGTTATCAAGGAGAAATTATAAAGGGCTGTAATAAATAGTGGCACGGTGTGCCTACCATGCACTATGACCAATCAAAGTAGGCATATGTCACTGACCATGACCAAAGAAACTCACTATGTGCGGTCAACATTAATAGCTCACAAGACGGGTCACAAATGGTCAGAGGGTGGAACAATGGTTTAGGAACTCTATTTTCTGAATAGCAAGTACTAAGACCTTCAATAAATAGAGGCACGGTGTGGCCGTCATGCACAATGACCAACCAGAATAGGCATATGTCACTGACCATGACCACAATTTCACTATGTGTGGTCAACATAGACAACTGATACAACAAGTCGCAAATGGTCAGAGGGGGAGACAATGTTTTGGACATACTAGTATTCAACTAGCAAGTAGAAACACCCTGAATACGTAGTGGCACGGTGTGACTTCCATGCACAATGACCGTCCAAAGTAGGCATATGTCAGTGACCATGACCAAAGAAATTCACTATGTGTTGTCAACGTTGCCAACTCATAATACGAGTCACAAATGGTCAGAGGGGGGAAACAATGGTTTGGGAATACTAGCTATCAACTAGAAAGTGCAAATACCTTCAATTAGTAGTGGCACAATGTGGCTACCATGCACAATGACCAACCAAAGTAGGCATATGTCACCGACCATGACCAAAGAATTTCACTATGTGTGGTCAACGTTCACAAATTATAATACGTGTCACAAATGGTCAGAAGGGGGAAACAATGGTTTTGGAATACAATTGATGGACTAGCCAGTACAAAGACCTCCAATAAGTAGTGGCACGGTGTGGCTACCATGCACAATGGCCAACCAATGTAGGCACATGTCACTGACCATGACCAAATGTTTTCACAATGTGTGGTCAAAGTTCACAACTCATGATACGAGTCACAAATGGTCAGAGGGGGAAACAATGGTTTTGGAATACTAGTCACCAACTAGCCAGTACAAATACCTTCAATAAGTAGTGGCACGGTGTGGCTACCATGCACAATGACCGACCAAAGTAAGCATATCAGTAATCATGACCAAGTAGAATTTCACTATGTGTGGTCAACGTTGCCAAATCCTAATACGAGTCACAAATAGTATGAGGGGCAAACAATGGATGGAGAACACTGGTTATGGAATACCAAGTAAAAAGACCTTCAATAAGTAGTATCACGGTGTGGCTACCATGCATAATGATCAACCAAAGTAGGCATGTGGCACAAACCATGACCAAAGAATTTAACCCTATGTTGTCAACGCTAAGAACTCATAAGACGAGTCACAAATGTCCAGAATGGGAAACAATGGTTTTGGAATACCAGTTATTAACTAGCAATTACAAAGAACTTCAATAAGTAGTGGCACGGTGTGGCTACCATGCACAATGACCAACAAAAGTAGGCATATTACAGTAACCATGACCAAATATCACTATGATTGGTCAATGTTGACAACTCATGATATGAATCACAAACGTTCAGATCGGGAAATAATGGTTTGGAAATAGTATTTTTTGTTTATGAAGTACAAAGACCTTCAATACGTAGTGGCACCGCGTGGCTACCATGCACAACGACCACCCAAAGTAGGCAAATGTCACTAGCCATGACCAAATAATTTCACTATGTTTGGTCAACATTTACAACTGATACTACGAGTCACAAATGGTCAAATGGGTGAACAATGGTTTTGAAATACTATTTATTGACTAGCAAGTATAAAGAGCTTTAATAAGTACTGGCACGGTGTGGCTACAATGCATTATGACCAACCAAAGTAGGCATGTGTCACTTACCATGACCAAAGAAACTCACCATGTGTGGTCAACGTTGATAACTCATAAAACGTGTCACAAATGGTCAGAGGGTCAAACAATGGTTTAGGAACACTAGTTTCTGACTAGCAAGTACTGAGACGTTCAATAAGAAGTGGCACGGTGTGGATGTTATGCACAATGACCGACCAAAGTAGGCATATGTCACTGACCATGACAAAATAATTTCAATATGTGTGGTCAACGTTGACAACTCATAGTACAAGTCACAAATGGTCAGAGGGGGGAACAATGGTTTTGAAATACTAGCTATCGGCTAGCAAGTAGAAAGACCATGAATACGTAGTGGCACGATGTGACTACCGCGCACAATGACCATCCAAAGTAGGCATATGTCAGTGACTATGACCAAATAAATTCACTTTGTGTCATCAGCACTGCCAACTCATCATAAGAGTCACAAATGGTGAGAGGGGGAACAATGGTTTGGGAATACTAGGTATCAACTAGCAAGTACAAAGACCATAGCAGAGGCATAGTGTGACTATCATGCAAAATGACCATCCAAAGTACGCATATGTCACTGACCATGACCAAAGAATTTCACTATATGTGGTCAACGTTGACAAATCATAACACGTGTCACAAATGGTGAGAAGGGGGAAACAATGGTTTTGGAATACAAGTCATTGACTCGCCATTACAAATACCTTTAATGAGTAGTGGTGCGTATGGCTACCACGCACAATGACCAACCAATGTAGGCATATGTCACTAACCCTGACCAAATAATGTCACAATGTGTGGTCAACGTTGATAACTCATAATACGATTCACGAATGGTCAGAGGGGGAGACAATAGTTTTGGATTACAAATCATCGACTAGCCAGTACAAAGACCTTCAATCAATAGTGGCACGGTGTGGCTACTATGCCCAATGACCAACCAAAGCAGGCATATGTCACTGACCATGACCAAAGAGTTTCAGTATGTGCGGTCAACATTGCCAAATCATAAAGCGAGTCACAACTAGTCAGAGGTGCAAACAATGATTGGAAAACACTAGTTATCAGATAGCAATTACTAAGACATTCAATAAGTAGTAGCACGGTGTGGCTACCATGCACAATGACCAACCAAAGTTTACATATGCCGCTGACCATAACCAAAGAATTTCACTATGTGTGGTCAAAGTTGAAAACTCATATTACGAGACACAAACGGTCAGATGGGGAAACACTGAGTTGGAATACAAGTTATCAACTATCAAGTACAAAGACCTTCAATAAGATGTTGCAGGATATGGCTACCATGCACAATGACGAACCAAAGTAGGCATAGGGCACTGACCACGACGAAACAATTAAACTATATGTTGTCAACATTGACACCTCATAATACGAGTCACAAATGGTCAAAAGAGGAAACAATGGGTTAGAAATACCAGTTATTAAATAGCAAGTACAAAGTACTCCAATTAGTAGTAGCACGGTGTGGGTACCATGCACAGTGACCAACCAAAGTAGGCATATGTCAATGACCATGACCAAAGAATATCACTATCTGTGGTCAACGTTGACAACTCATAATACGAGTCACAAACGGTGAGAGGGGAAAATAATGGTTTGGGAATTGTATTTTTTTTCTAGAAAGTACAAGGACCTCAATAAGTAGTGGCACGGCGTGGCTACCATGCACAATAACCACCCAAAGAAGGCATATGTCACAAGCCATGACCAACGAATTCTTGTTTGTGTGATCAACGTTGACAACTCATAACACGAGTCACAAATGATGAAAGTGGGGAACAATGGGTTGGAAATACTAGTTATCGACTAGCAAGTACAAAGATCTTTAATAAGTAGTGGCACGGTGTGGCTACCATGTACTATGACAAACCAAAGTAGGCATATGTCACTGACCATGACCAAAGATACTCACTATGTGTGGTCAACGTTGATAACTCATAAGACGAGTCACAAATGGTCAGAGGGGGGAACAATGGGCTAGGAACACTAGTTCCAGACAAGCAAGTACTAAGACCTTCAGTAAGCGGTGGCACGGAATGGCTATGATGCACAATGACCAACCAAAGTAGGCACATGTCACTAACCATGACCAAATAACTTCACCATGTGTGGTCAACGTTGACAACTTATAGTACAATTCACAAATGGTCACAAGGGGAAACAATTGTTTGGAAGTACTAGTTATTAACTAGCAAGTAGAAAGACCCTGAATACGTAGTGGCACGGTCTGACTATCATGCACAATGACCATCAAACGTAAGCATATGTCAGTAACCATGACCAAGGAAATTCACTATGCGTCGTCAACGTTGCCAACTCATAATACGAGTCACAAATGGTCAGAGGGGGGAAACAATGGTTTGGGAATACTAGTTATCAACTAGCAAGTACAAAGACCTTCAATCTTTAGTGGCACCGTGTGGCTACCACGTAAAATGACCAACCAAATTAGGCATATGTCACTGACCATGTCCAAAGAAAGTCACTATGTGTGGTCAACGTTGACAAAGCATAATACGTGTCAGAAATGGTCAGAAGGGGGGAATGATGATTTTGGAATACAATTCATTGACAAGCCTGTACAAAGACCTTAGATAAGTAGTGGCACGGTGTGGCTACCGCGCACAATGACCAACCTATGTCAGCATATGTCACTGACCATGACTAAATAATTTCACAGTGTGTGTTCAGCGTTGATAAATCATAATACGAGTCACAAATGGTCACAAGGGGAAACAATGGTTTTGGAATACAAGTCATCGACTAGCCAGTACAAAGGCCTGCACTAAGTACTGGCACGGTGTGGCTACCATGCACAGTGGCTAACCTAAGAAGGCTTTTGTCACTGACCATAACCAAAGAATTTCACTATGTGTGGTCAACATTGCAAAACCATGATACGAGTCACAGATAGTCAGATAGGCAAACAATGCTTGGAAAATAGTGGTTATGAACTAGCAAGTACAAAGACCTCCAATTATTTGTAGCATGGTGTGGCTACCATGAGCAATGACCAACCAAAGTTGGCATATGTCACACACCATAACCAAAGAACTTCATTATGTGTGGTCAACGCTGACGACTCATCATACAAGACACAAATGGTCGGATGGGGAAACATTGGGTTGTGAATATTGCTTATGGACTAGCAAGTACAAACACCTTCAACAAGAAGTAGAACGGTGTGGCTACCATGCATAATGACTAACCAAAGTAGGCATATGGCTTTGACCATGACCAAACATTTCAAGGATATGTTGTCAACGTTAACAACTCATAATACGAGTCACAAATGGTCACAAGGGGAAAAACTGGGTTGGGAATACCAGTTATTAACTAGCAAGTACACATAACTTCAATAAGTAGTCCGATGGTGTGGCTACCATGCACAATGAACAACCAAAGTAAGCATATGTCAGTGACCATGACCAAATAACATCAATATGTGTGGTCAACATTGACAACTCACAGTACAAGTCACAAATGGTCATAGGGGGAAACAATGGTCTTGAAGTAGAAAGACCCTGAATACGTAGTGGCACGGTGAGAATAGCATGCACAATGACCATTGAAAGTACACATTTGTCAGTGACCATGACCAAAGAAATTGACTATGTGTCGTCAACGTTGCCAACTCATGATACAAGTCACAAATGGTCATAGGGGGAAACAATGGTTTGGGAATACTAGTTATCAACTAGCAATTACAAAGATTTTCAATGAGTAGTGGCACAGTGTGGCGACCATGCACAATGACCAACCAAAGTAGGCATATGTCACTGACCATGACCAAAGAATTTCACTATGTGTGGTCAACGTTGACAACATAATACGTGTCACAAATGGTCAGAAGGGGGAAACAATGGTTTTGGAAGACATGTCATTGACTAGCCAGTACAAAGACCTTCAATAAGTAGTGGCACGGTGTGGCTACCCTGCACAATGACCAACCAAAGCAGGCATATGTCACTCACCATGCCGAAAGCATTTCACTATGTGTGGCCAACGTTGCCAAATCATAATACGATTCACAAATAATCAAAGGGACAAACAATTTATTGGAAAATACTCGTTATCCACTAGCATGTATAAAAACCTTCAATAAGTAGTAGCACGGTGTGGCTACCATGCACAGCGACCAACAAAAGTTGGCACATGTCACTGACCATAACCAAAGAATTTCAGAATGCGTGGTCAACGTTTAGGACTCATAATACGAGAAATAAATTGTCAGATGGAGAAACACTAGGTTGGGAATACTGGTTATCGACTAGCAAGTACAAAGGCCTTCAATAAGAAGTAGCACGGTGTAACTACCATGCACAATTACTAACCAAAGCAGGCATATGGCACGGCGGACTGCCGCGGAACACCGCGGACTTTCTGCGGAACAGCCACCGCGGTCGCGCCTAAGCGGAATACGGCTGGGTGCTGCGAACTGCCGAGGCACCTTCGTCAGTGTGTTCCGCGACCACCGCAGAGCTGCCGCGACTGACAACCACGGAACTGCTGCGGACTCCCGACCGCGGAGCTCCGTGAAGCATAGCCGGCGTATTCCAGAACCGCCGCGGACCTGCCACGGCGGAACGCCGCGGATCCGCGGAACACCACGGATACGTCGCGGTACAGTCATCGCGGGGTGACGCACTTTGGAACGCCGCGTGCGACCGCGGTAGATCCGCGACACTGTTGGCGTGTTCCGTTCCGGGCGCGAAGTTGTCGCGTCCGCTGCGAAGATCTCGTCTCGGCGGAGCATCGCGGAGTTTCCGCGGAGCGGCTTCTGCTGTCACAGAACGGCTGCGAAACTGTTGCGGGGTTTTTAAGAAAACGGTCGAAGTCGTGGTGGGTCCTCCCAGGACCTCTCGCCGAGACAGTGGGCGCTGCTGCTCCTGCTACTCAAGGCAAGGGTTGCGATCACTCACTGTTATTGCAGTTGCTGGGCCTCTGCTACGCAGCTGTGCGAGCACCGGCTCGCCGCTCTGATACCATCAAGGACAGCTTCCTAGCACTGCTATCACTGGCATGGCAGCACAAGCCGGCCAGCTAACTCACTAGCACACACAGGTGGAGGTGAGAACAGCAAGGGGTTGGTTAGGGACACAGACAAAGTGTCATAAGGTGCAAATACTGAATTGTGCAAAGAGATGAAAACTGAGGGCTAGACAACCTAAATAGTGTCTCTGACCTAGTGGGTGCACACACACGTGGCGCACAAAGGTGCACATTTTCTAGCAGGACAAAACAGTGGGAAAAGCACAGTTTTGGGCATAACTCACTGCAGACACGTCAAGACGACGAGCCGTCGGAACCAGGTCGGCCGCACCGACGAGAGCTAAGTCCTGATAGGCTGCATGCCTAGGTGTTGTCCCACATCACGAATCTAAATAAGGTCTTCTGGACGCCCGTCCGGGCGCCGGTTTTCCGCGATTGTAGCCATTTCAGGGGTCTGCACGTGAATGGACATGAGCCGAGTGGTCACTGTAAGCCGTGTATGACACACACAACAACACTTTGTTGTTCTTGTGGTGTATGGAGTGTGTTCTCCCCGCTGACTCGTTTGAGTTCAGCAGGGGTGAGTGGGCCCGGTGCTGCTAGCTGCCGGCACCCCTACATAAGCCCGATAGGGGCTCATTTTGAGGATAGAGGATCCCGGTAGGAGGGAGAGTGAGGGTCGAGGGAAGCACGGACTGAGCATGCAAGAGACTAAGCGCCATGAACGGCGGCAGTCTTCGAAGAAAAAAAAACGCGAGTAGCTCAGTAACAAAAGAACAGAGGTGTTACGCGGGGCCCTAAGCTGCTGGCGAGGTCACGAGCGAGCGAGCAGCGAGCCCACCCTCGCTCTCACTCACGCCGAGCTAGGGTAGAACCTGGACCTGTTCCCACGCTAATATTCAAGGACATGCAAGTCCAGGCCTAGAAAGCAACCCGGCCACAATCCCCTCTTTCTCAGGCAAAAAACCCACTAGAAATCCTAGTGTCACCAAACAATTGTGTTATGAGATGCTGTGGTAGGGGGAACGCTCAATTCTGCGAGCGACTCTGGATTGTCTTCTCTGAACCCCCATGAGTTCCCACCACTTGAGGTACAGCGTCAGCACCGATGTCCCTCCAGCATCTGTCACCTGCGTCAGTGCGGTGAGTATGCAGCTAGGCCAGAGGTCACAACATGTCTGTGGCACATAAACCAACACATTTGTACTCTCTCCTTGTTCTTTTATATGCAGCGTTCCAGAATTAGCCAAATTCTTGCCGTCTTGCATCACACTCACACACAAAGCTCGTGTTCGTTTTTACATGGGCATGTACGCCAAAAATGTTTCCAATTCCGCATATCATCCTTCTATGAATGTAAGCATTTGATAGCTTCGAGGAACCGTAGAAAAGGCTGTGAGGTGTGCTAATAAGGCCATATGCTGAGGTTGAAAACTATGGGACTGAAAAGTGTTGTGTTTTCTACGAGGCCATGTCTGTCCAGGGCCATCATTGAACTGGGAACCCCAAGCGAGTACCGCGAGAAAAACAATATACCCTTCTGCATATGTGTGGACATGTGCAGGCCAAGGGGACAAAGCGCATCACCTACTTCACAAACACAAGCCAGCGCCTTCACCCCTAGTTGCACGCGACTAAAACCTGCTGTCAAAGCGGTTTCCCTCCGTCAATCCCAGAAGAGCTCCAACGATGGGATGCTCCTACACTTCGTCAAGGTCGGGCCTCGGTGCAAGACAAAGTATGTTCATAGCATGCGTAGACAGGGCAGGTTGAGGTCGACTGGAGGGATACGTTGGAGAGTTTCAAGGTGCCTCTGTTTTCACAAGGATAGGCACACACCATGACATCAAAATGAAACTACCGTCTTTTCATGACATAGTCTCAGCTTGCGTCGCATCTTGTGTGTTTGGCTCCATGAAGGGGAATGACACGGTGAAGTTGCAGTCATGCATGTGTGTGTGGTGGGGGGG
>SZWC01005479.1:134178-147548 GCA_023375785.1 Penium margaritaceum | reverse complement strand
AGGAGGAGGAGGAGGAGGAGGAGGAGGAGGAGGAGGAGGGGAGGAAGAGGAGGAGGAGGCGCACGAGGAGGAGGAGGCGTAGGAGGAAGCTGCAGTAGCTAGGTGAGACCAGGTGCGACTCAAGAGGTGGGACGGGTTGAACGGTGGCAGGGTGGGACGGGGCGAGGATCCTACTTGCCCGAAAGGGGCCTCAACTGGCAGTATCTATAAAAAAAACTTCATGCGGGTCGAAAGAGAAGCTAGGACGCCAACTGAGGCAGTAGCATGGATCCAGAGCCGACAGCGCTGGAAGCAGTTGCGGACACGGAAGCCAGGAGATGTAGCAGCGTCAGGAAACCCGAGCTGTAGTTGCACGACACCACCTAAGGTCAACTGGTGGGTTCGGTTTTCACACGGGAGCCAGGACAGATCGCTCATGTGTTAGCGCGGTCATTTCCAGCAGTAGAGCGAAAAGCAGGTGGATTCTCCCGGGCTATCGGCAATCGCAACGTCTCTCTTTGCAGGCCGATCTCGTTGCCGATGTGCTCACAAGGCTTCCGATGTAACGCGTCCATATGGAAGCTGTGCTTGCTCGTCATTGGCAGCTACGAGTGGCGGCAATTTTTCAATGGTGCTGCGTTGCAACACCATTACAGGCACATGACTTTGGTGGGGGTTGCGGAGGTGGTGGCGGTGGGGGTGGTGGGGAGGCAACATTACGGACGAAAACTCTCTTCGCCGCAACATGCAGACGCCGCCTGACGAGAGGTTCCGCGGCGACCGCGACATATGATTGCAACATGGTTTGACATGGTTCAAGTTCTCTGCTGTCTGGCCACCAAAATTCTCTCACAAGCACTGGCCCATGGCCAGTCACCATCGGCCCTGGTCATGCGGCTGATGCCGATAGACATCCGCAATCCCGAGCGCGTGCCGCATCATCGGCGGCGGCGACAGCTGATCGTCATTTGATCGCAAAGTTAATTTGATGGTAAAAGGATTTCAAGAGACATCTTCCCGAAGAACGGAGGAGATTGCCAGTGTTGCGCAGCCACACCTCTGGGCCGAGCTGCTCGGCTCCGTGATCTGCCAGTTTTCCTTTTTTCTGGTGGGAATCTCCACGTCTGACAGAGGATTTCCTCATTTGATACTGCTAGTGGCATGCGCGAGCAAAGGCAGGTCCTGGAAGCTGAAACCATTTCTAGAATTGAGCAAGATCTAAACAGGGGGAGAACCTTTGTCCGTATTGGACTCCAGCAGCCGCTATTACAGCTGCGGATCCAAACTGAATCGGGGCACACAACCGACCGCACGCTTCAATAAGACCTGTCGATGCTCGGACTGACCTATCGGATGTGGCTCGGTTCGCGTACCGAACTTCCCTGTCGCTCCATACCCTTTCACGGTGACGAGGGCCGCAGCTGGGAAGCGGCAAAAATCGCTACTTTCACCCATCCACGAGTGTGCACACGGATGTGAGCGAACACTTTTGTCCGCCTCACAAGATGTGTGAGGCGGACAGCTATCCGGGGATGGTACAGTTCAGTCCGGTTAACCGTTCCTGTTAGAAGAGGTCGTCACGCCCACGTGTCCATTTTTTCTGGGAAAACGAAACAGTGAAGACCAGAGCAATGCCGGGTTCGGGGAGACAAGACACGAGCGATGCTTTGTTCAGTTATCAGGTAGGGTTCGGTCACGAGATACCCGAATAGTAGAGATATAAAACTGATTCACCCGTCGTTTAGCGAGAAACAAACCTAACTACCCATCAGCCGCCGCAATCGCCATGCCAGTAACAAAGAAAACAGACAAAAATGCATGGCGAGACCACATGCCATGCGCTGACGACGCATGGAATGCGGCGCCCTTAGCTAGTAACACAAACCCTTTCGTTGAAGGGTTTGTGATGCTAGAGGGGGGAGGTTTGTTTACAGTTTGAGGGGAGTTTGAGACTCCCCATGCGTTGAAAGGGAACCTGTTGGGCCCAGCTACCGCGAAGCCCAGCAGGAGCCCGCGCAAAAACAAAACCCTAAAACCTCGAATGTAATTTGGGGTATGGTTTAAATGCGGTTTGTGTGTTAAAATGATAGGTTTGATTTTACAAAAAAAAATCCAAAACCAAAGAAGGGCGTTTTCGCTCGATTGCGAGGGAGCGATGACCGCATTGTTTTTGTTTTTTTTTTTGTCACGCAAACCCCCCAATTTGATGTACGGTTTTGTGTTTGGCGCGGGCTCCGCCCGCGCCAAACATACAAAACCCTAAATCGAACTGGGGGGTTTGCGTGACAAAACAAAAAACAAAGCGGCCATCGCTCCCTCGCGATTCTCGCGTGGGAGTGATCTCCGCATGCAGGATTTTTTCATGCTCGCTCGTCGACGCATGCCATGAGCGAGCATGATTTTTGACTGGGCTTTTGAGTATTTTTTTTGCCGTTACCGGGCGGATCAGAGTCACACTTTGCGTTTTCTGGGTATCTGAGCTATTTGGCCCTATCAGGTATTCGAAAACATTCGGTAATTCAAGCCGGGCATCAACTTTGACTTCGGTAAGGCGCCGGAACCGGACCTCTATACGAATGGCCCGCGCGCCCAATTGTTCAACGGCGAAGCATATGCCGATGAAGAGTAGAGGGAATGCGACAACAACTTAACAAGGAACTTCAAAACAAGATAAGAGAGTTCTCGTTCAAGAAGAAAGCGACAGGGTACAAGGAGAACATGTGAAAGATATGGAAACGTTAACATATATCTCTCAAGAAAGATAATGGGTGAGTATTTTACATCCTTAAACCTAAGTTGGAACAAACGGGGTAGATTTTCCATATGATAAAACATAAAAAGATCTAAAATAGATAGCATAGATAATCATACGAGTTAAAACTAGTTCTATGTAGAAATAAAATATTTTAATAAGCAAAACATTAGTGAAAGATGATAAGGATATGTATGGAGATGTATGTATGAATGTAAATGAACATGTACCTATAACAATAGATCAATGTATGGATTCAAACTTAGATATATACATACCCAGAAACATACATGAATGTATAGGGAAATTTATCCAAGTACATTTAATTTTGAGGAACATATTAAAAAAAATGAATAAATAAATAATTTAATATTGATTTTAATAAGATTTAATAACATATTTATATATAGATATTAATCGATGAAAAACAACAAAGATGTATTCATATGTAAATATCTTCATGGGTATACAAATATAAAATGATATGAATTAACAAATAAAATTATTTATGACAATAAAATGAAAATTTTCATATAGATGTGTAAATCAAAATGTTTTTAAGAATGGGTTTAAATGCGAATACAAGATAAAGATGCATATATTTAGAGGAATACAAATATTTTAATAAACATTAACATGGATAAAATATTTAAATTTATAGCCATGTAAATTTATGTAAACATAGATACAGATCAAAGAGTTGATATATGTATACATATAGATATATATATATACCTAAACATGTACATACATGCATGGTTGTAGATGAAGATATGAATCTAGAAATGATTACAAAAATACAAAACATAAATTTATTTTTAAATTTATATCGAAAACATATTTACATTTTATATACATTCATTTTTTTCCATACATATATTATTTAACTCGGTGGAAATTTATTTATCTACCTTCCCCATTACATTTATAAAAATCTTTTAATTTAGGTTTACAACAATCAATTGTTGTTTCCTTATCCACATCTTCTTCTATTTCTCTATCCATGCCTATATCTAGATCTACATCCACGTCTACATCTAGAGTAATTCCTATTCATCCATATCTCTATGCATTTTTGTTACTTTTTAGATTATCTACATGTTTTTAAACATATAATTAGTATCACGTTTCAATACTCATTATGTTATCAATGTAATATGTTTTCAAAAGTTATCATATTCAAACTTTGTCCCATACATTTTTGGTTCTCAAATAATCACCTTATTTTATGATGACTACACGTAAAATTTTTATGATATTTTTTCTCCTTCTGCTTCTCTTTCTTCTTCATTGTTGATGCCCAATGTACCTTGTTCTGAACTTTTTTCTGAACTTATCGTCGGATTTTATTTAAGGTACATAGGCATATGCTTTGCCGCTGAAGGATTGTGCGTTCGGGCCATGCTCGTAAAGGCTTGATTCCCGCGGCTAGTTGAAGTCAGAACTGATGCCAGGCTCGATTAATCTGACTGTTCACGAATACCTGGCATCGCTGATAACTGAACTCAACAAGGCATTTCTCGTGTCTGGTCTCCCGAACCTGGCATCGCTCTCGTCTTCACTGAAAAAGAAAACACTGCTCGCCATGATGTATGCTACCGAGAGCCAGATTTGGGGGGGGGGGGGAGTAGGGGAGGTGAGGGGCATGGCTATGTTGGTAGGGGAGCTATCTCATAAACTACCTGTGAGCATTAAAAGCTCGTCGCTGGGCGAGATTGCATCTCCCAGTCAGCGCTTTCCAGCCTGGCAAAGATTTTTCTGTGAAAACTCCAGCCCAACTTTTCGCTGACGTTGTAATGAAACGATGGGGTGGCATCGACGAGGAGGATTCGGCCTCGGCAAACAATCGTCCTCCCAAAGCAGCGTTGAGAGGATAGGGTACAAACCAAAAAGTGCATTTCAAAGTTAATATTTCAGTCCTGCTTGACGCAGATCTAGATGGTCAGGATTGAGAGTGTGTGCTCTCCCAAGACGGTGAATGTCCAGGAGTTCCTTAATCATCTCAACCAAGACCTTAGTATTCAAGAGATCAATATGCGGCCATTTAATACACGACGGTTGCGGTTGGTGGTAGGCAGATTTCGTGGTTGGTTGAGCTCAATCACCAATTCAAACAAATTCGGACGCTTCCATGTAACTGCGTCGTCTCGCCTGGTTGTGCGGTGTGCACGCCAACCACGGCGATGGAATTTGTGTGAAATGAAAAACCCCAGGCAGCATCCGCGAGTAGTACTAGTCGCAACTAGTAGTACATTGAAGACTCCCGCATGCTACAAAAACCACTTTTTAAGAGAATGAAAACAGTTTAAAAAATCGAACGTCGACATCCCAACCAAGCAACTCAACCAACCATCCGCAGGTTAGACTTATTTGACTAGCCACGAAATCTGACTACTACCAGCCGCACCAGACAATAGATAACTGAAGCCGGCTGTGTATGTTTTCGTAGGGCCGGTTCAGCCCTCGTAGACGCTCATCTTTAACGTTAGGAAGGGAGTGCAACTTGGTCATCGACATGAATTCGCCTGGAACGAATTCCTGAGGCTTGTGTTGAACGAACGGAGGGGATCCATCTAAGACGGAGGCGACGGCATGAGATCAAGTAACAAACCTCAGCCAGTCATTGTCAGATGATTAAAAACCCGATGTCTGTCGCGGATAATTGGGTTCCGTCCGTACCTGACTCGGCCCTCGAGTTCTGACCGGGGTCGTGGATGAGGGCAAAGGTAGAGCTCGGCAAATGTAACCAAAAAGTACTCAACAAAACTGAGCAAAACCTATTCTCGGTTTCGTTCTTTCTACCGTCGAGTCCAACCGCAATCAGGCTAACCCTAAGTATAGACAACGGGTACGGCTAGCTACACGACGGGCCAAATCTTCAAAAATAGGACCGTTCTAGTTACATTACATGACCTGAAACGCTTTCTAACATAATTAATATGTTTTGAATGGTTAGCATTTTCCATATTACTATTCCACATCTAGCTTCTACCAAAGACACCTAATTTCTACGTAAATCAACACAGAGGGCCATTTTTTGGCAAAGGATAGTAACGCATGTCGTGATTTCAACATATTTGTTTTAAAAAATGAACGAAAACTCACATAGAGGGCTAGGATTTTGCTTGAAAGAAAATTAAGGCACATTTGAATTAGATCTTCACTCTCCAATCATACACAATACACATGTCTACGTAACCATGATATTTTTCGAGAGATAAGAAATTCAAGTGCCCCGTATTGTTTAAATGTGTGAATCTAACACCACTGCAAATGCTATGATGGCTACACCATAACGGGTTCTACGAATTTCTCGTTTTGAATGCTTCGTTGTTTATCGTGTTATGTGCCATTACATGTTTCCATTGGATTTGGCTAGGTGCTACAAGTTCGTGCTCAAGCACTTGACAACGCACTCTTTTGATCTAACGTAGCTTAACACCATAAAAAATGTCAATTTTTTTCAATATGCAATCAAATTTAAGGTTTAGATCAAAATCAGCTTGAATGTGTCCTTTGAAGAGGTTCTTTGGTCCATGAACTGATTTTCAATCTTTTCTTAAAAACAAGTTCCATTCGAGGCATTTTGATGAAATTAAATCCAAGTTATGCACTTCTATGTTCATCAAATTAATTTTTAAGCATGAGATTGTCCGATAAGAAAAGTGGAATGTATTCTCATAAATACAATACATTTTCTTTGAAAAAAAATAATTTTTTGGTGGATCTCAAACTATTTTTGAAGAGCTCAAGTAAATGACAAAATGATGGTTGTTCGAATCAATTCTCGTAGGAAAAACTGTTGATATGTGGAGGAACCTTCCACGAGTGTGAAACAATTCCACAAAAGTGCTCCTGGTGACTTTGGATTGTCTAAACATGACGTCACGTTCGTGTTGCCAAAAATTGCCACGTTCTTCTTATCTTATTACTTTGCCTCTTTTTCTCAAAGGTAGATATCCCAACGGTTCAATACTATCATTGATGGTTGTTTCTCGTCTTAAGCATCCCCAAATCACATCATTAGGCGGCGTATGATGTCAACCGAGAAACATCTCGCCATATAAGAGACATTATCATTATATTCTGACATCAATGCTAGTTTTGATGTTGACTCAGCATTAAAAACACATGTGCATTGTTTTTAAGGCTCCTTGTAAATTTTTCCCATTTCTTATTCAATATAGTCGGAGTGGCACGGACCCTTTTCAAAGACATACTCATAGATTTAAAGTAAGCTAAACATCAACAACATTCAATTCTAGTCATATCTTTGTTTTGTTTAAATTATGGAAAAAAATACTGAAACCTTTACTTTCGCTCAGAAAAATCGATAATTCACCGGCTCTAATTCCTCAATTTCTTTCATATTCACTTCGTTTTGTTATTGCAGCCTTGTTATGTACGTTTGTTTTGGTTATGTTATGAGAGAGCATAGTAAAGATATATGTTTACGTACATAATGTATGAGCTATGGACTGGTCAGCACCCTAGACCCTGATGTGCGAATGGTATTTTTCATTCTCCTCTTCGGATATCATTATTTCACTTGAAATCTCCTCACTTTATACTGTTGCTGCTGACATGCGCGAACAAAGACGAGGTTGTTGTAACCGACGACATTCCAGCATGGCACAATATCTTCAAGGACGGACATTAGTTCGTATCAACGTCCTGCACACGCTGGTACAGCATCTGCGGATCCAAACAAAATCTGACACCTCCATGCGACCGCACATGTTTCAAATCGACCTGTCGCGGGAATCTGCAATGTCGCGATTCGACAACGAAACTCCATCGCCGCTTTCATTCTCATGCAAGGTGAAAGAGGTCTACGAAAAAAAACAAATTTGGAGAGGCACTGCTTCCAACGGTTCGAAGAGGGAGTTCGGCAGGTCATCCGTCGACTGAGCAAAGCATGCGTGCCTTCACAAGTCCGTCGATTAGCGGGACAGTCAAGGGCGTATAAGATCATACCACTTGGGAAGTCAGGTATGCAAGAACCACCAGAAACGTCCAGGGAGTGAACAGGCAATTCCTGAGTTAACCCGCCTTCTTAAGACAGTAGCATTACTCGCCCCCTCTTATGCAAATTAGAATGTTTCTACCCAGCCTTCAAAACTTCCTGTAAGAAATTACCCTCCCTTCAGAATTTGAAAAAAAATAGACCCATTCTGTTGCTTATAATTCACATCCGCCCCGTCAGTTGGAAGAATTTTTACAAGGCAAGAACGATGCACGGGGTACTTTGAACATCGACATAGTACATAACACATACTCGTTTTTTTCCATCTTCAATAATGTAGGAGAAAAATAAAATCTAAATTTCCGGTGATATTTCAATTCTTATACATTTTTTCATGCATTTGGTCGTTTCATTCCATACCCGTGCAAACGGCATAAGTTATTGTACTCTACAAATCGTTTAACGTCGTTATGTTCAACGATCGTGCCCACCCTACCCCCGATTAATGAGGTCCCCACTCCTCGCTTGATCCATGGTCCGGTGCTTACATCATCCGTTCTCGACAAGGGCGCCACAAATTGAACAATCGTCCCCTCCTAAATAGGGCGGACATATTGTGTAGATACGTTGGCTCTTTTTCATCCCCCCTCCCCAACCTCCCTGTAGCTCGAACCAACATTACTGATTGTGACTTGACCCCCTACCACCTTTCACGGAGATCAAATCTGATAATGCCATTACCATCCTTCGACATCGTCTTGGTCTCCCCCCCACCCTTGATGGGGGATGTCTTTGACACCGTTCGAATTCCCCCCCCCCCTCCCCTGCCTTCAAGGTCGGAAGCATGTGAGACTTGGGTGTCTCGCTAGTGCCAACGGTCAAGGTGCATCCATGGCACCTCCTTGAAGCCATGGCGTGGTTTGCTTTAAGACAAGGCAAATTTTTAACATATGTGATCGCTTTCGCCTCAAACGACGCCATGGCTGCCCAATGAAGATTACATTCATAACGTGTGATTCGTCCGAACGTCCCACCAGCTTAGGACGATGGTGGTTTTCTTGCCAACATCGCAATACACCAGGCCGTTGTTTTGTCTTGCGTTGATGACATTCCCCCATTCCCGTCCCGGTCTCCTGAGCATAAACCTCGGTAGCACGCGGCCGGTCCGACGTGGCTCGCACGGGGTCCTTGGCCTGTGAGCGGGCGGACGGGATGGCTTGAGGGTCGGAGACCCTCAAGCATTGCGCTTTTGACCTAGTTGGCCAAGGATTCCATCCGTTCCGTTACATTTGTATCAGAGCGCCGGCATTCGAGTCTGACGTGCGGACGCCGAGGGCGGCTCACTCCTATCGGAGGGGAGTGTAGCGCGCGGCCGGTCCAACGTGGCTCGCATGGGGTCCCTGGCTTGTAGGCAGGCGGGCGGGATGGCTTGAGGGTCGGAGACCCTCAAGCACCGCGGTTTTGGCCTAGTTGGCCAAGGATTCCATCCGTTCCGTTACACCTCTCAAGCGTGTTGACCATCGGCAGCGCGTCCGCCTGCTTTCCGAGGAGGCCACAAATGAGCTCCTTTTTGCTGACCTATGACGTTTTTAAGGGTGCATGGGTGCTTCGGGCGCACACGAGATTGGCCTCCATGGGTTCATTGAGTGATTGGGTGATTGGTCTCGTGGGTGCAAAGATGTGACGTATTGTGTGCACTGTTGCATTAGTGCTTGGGTACATGGGTGCATTAGTGCTAGGGTGCATAATTGCATGGGTGCATTAGTCTTTGGGTGCATGGGTGCATTAGTGCTTTCTTACATGGGTGCATGGGTGCACGAGTGCATAGGTGATCGGGTACATTAGTGTTTGGGTTCATGGGTGCATGTGTGCATTAGTGGTCAGGTGCATGGGTGCATGTGTGCATTAGTGCTTGGGTGCATCGGAGCATGAGTGCATTAGTGCTCAAGTATGTGGGTCCATGGGTGCATTAGTGCTCGGGTGCATGGGTGCATGGTTGCGTTAGTGCTCGGGTGCTTGGGCACATTAGTGCTCGTGTGTACTACTGCAGTGGTGCATATGTGCTGGAGTGCATGACTGCATGAGTTCATTAGTGCTTAGGTGCATGGGTGCATAAGTGCTCAAGAGCATGTGTACATTGGTGCTTGAGTGCTCGAGTGCATGGGTGCATGCGTGCCCAAGCACTTGGCTGCATGGGTGCATTGGTGCATGAATGCTTGGGTGCATGGGTGCATAGGTGCACAAGTGCTCGGGTACATGGGTGCGTTAGTGCCCGGGTGCATGGCAGCTTGGGTGCATGGGTGCTCAAGTGCATAGGTGCTCGGGTGCATTTGTGCTCGAGTGCATGGGTGCATTAGTGCTCAGGTGCATGGGTGCATTAGTGCTCAGGTGTATGGGTGCATGGGTGCATAATTGCTTGGGTGCATGGGTGCATGGGTGTATTGTTGCTCGGGTGCATGGGCGCATGATCGCTTTGGTGCATGTGGTACATTGGTGCATATGTGCTCGGGTGCATGGGTGCTTGAGTACATGGGTGTCCACATGCATTGTCATGGAATAGTGCATGCATTCCACGAGTGGTGTTTTATCGGGTGCATGTAGTGGTATCTTGCATGAGGTGGTCAATTGCATGTTAATGTTTCCCTTCCTTGTGGGATTGTGGTTTGTATGGTTTTGTATTTCAGGTTTGCTGGCTAAAGAACCACCACTTGTTCTTGAAACAATCATTAAAGACAAATGAAAGCCCACGGTTGTCGTCAAATCTCTAGCTCCCTCCCAATTTTCACCTGGCGAGTGATTTCCTGTGATGGCCGCATGTTGTAGCATCGTCCAAGACTATGCCGTATGCCACCGTTTTTGACTTTGGTGGGGGAGAAGCGAACCCAGACGCATTACGGTCATGTGTGGCAATGATTGTTCTTCATTTTGCGAGTGTACTCTATGTGCAAGGTGGCCACAACGCGATGGCTATGTGAAGGTGACATCTTACGTTGATGGTCATCAGTGTCTACCAAATACAACATATGGGAACATTACCTGCACTGTCAACTAGGTGTTGCGCCATGTACACGAGGTCGTCAAGAACAACATCACGGTCGAGCACGGAACACTGCGTCAAGTGTTGTTCAAAAGGACGGGCGATCAAATGGAGTTGCCAGTCATACATTGTGCTGGACAGGTGGCCACGGAAGGCATCATGGACAACCTTGACTTGTCTTCGTCACTCTCTCCTTCTTTGCTTGAAAAGGTGTGCATGTAGCATTTGAGTCCTAGACATGGCTGGGTTGTAAATGTAACCTTTATGCATTATACAATGCATGTTCAAGTTTTGAGTTACAACATTGCTGCTTGTTTGAATGCTTGCATTCAACATATCACATAAATGTGTTGAAGAGATAATGCATGAATCCTGTACAAGCTGGACCAGCATTGGCATTCATCCTTTGAATGGGAGAATGTTTTGAAACTGGATTCATATGCCAGCGTTGTGGCGGAGGACAGTGCAAACCGTCATTTTAAGCATGCATTCTATGCTCTGAGAGCGAGTCGCCAAGCATTCATGCACTGTCGACGCATTGTCACCATTGAAAAAAAGGGTTATTCTCCAATCTTGCTCATTCCACAGTGCTTTGTTGTAAATGCCCATGTAGTACCGATGGGATGGACTTTGGAATTGGGAGAAAACGGTGAAGAGTGGGACTTGTTTGGATGAAGACGGTTGAATCACACCCAACACTTGCACATCGTGGCATAGTTGTAGTAACCGATCGAGATGATGGTTTGGGTAATGCAAGTGCACATCACATGCTGCAGGCCGCCCACCCATTTTGTTGCTACTACATCCGATAAAATGTCAAGAACACTGTGGCAATGACGCACTAGAGAAAGTTTAAGCACTAGTCCATGCATGAACTGATGATGACAGGGAGCGTGATAGACAAAAATTGGCTGACAGGAACATGGGCCGACATGAGTATGTCCTTGGGCTAGGTGGTAAGGGTGGCATCCCTTTGTTGCAGTGGAGCTCACTTCACTTTTTTTTGCCTTGCAGTGGTCACACCACTAGTAATAGAGCTGAAAGTTTGCATGCATGCATTCAAGAGGCACGCCGTACACTCCCTTTGTTTACATTTAAAGCATTAGGGCTATACACACAAAGGACATTCGTGATGCAAGCACGAGCAGATGCTGCTGAACATGAGTTCTTGTCCAACAAGGCCTCTTCTTGTGTTGCCAATACCATCCACGATTTGCATGGGTATGAGGACGTCCAAATCGGCCATGCCACGGAGAGTGTGTGTGGTCCTTGAAGCGAGGTACCACAGACTGTGGACTTTGCTTGCCGCAATTGTTACAAGCAAAGTCCACAGTTGCGGAAAGATTTTTGGGTGCTATGTAAGCATGTACCAACTCTTCTTCTACTCTTTGGGAAAAACCTGGAGCAATTTTGTCACGATCTCCTCACTGTGAACCATATGCGTAACATGGAACGCCATGAGATTCCAAGCATCACACTACATAGTCTTCAATACTCCATAGAAGGGTATAATCCACCTGTCATTCGGCATGGACATGGTCGTCCGGCATGGGCAAGGCAACAAAGAAATTGATGCCGCCGTGCCAATGTCATCTCTCAGAGATACGACACTCGGGATCATGCAATGCGATTCTGTCACAATGCGGTACAAGCATCTCCATCTGCATTTGTTGTTGATCGTGCCGCCAGCTTAGCACATGGTGAGAATGTAGATGTCGTGTCATCCTCAGCATCGATGGGATCAACTACATCCTCACTATCTGAGGTATAGTGATACCTCAGATTGTGAGGATGTAGCCAATCCCATTGATGCTGAGGATGACGATGAAATTGAGGAGGAAGAGGATGAGTAGTAGGACACGGAAGAGATGGGAACATGGCTGCCCTTGTTGTAGATTCTTGATTGGGCAATGAGAGGTGTATACTCCATGTCTTGCTTTATGTTACTTTTTTAAGACTCAAATGTTGTCATACTGAATGATTCCATTGAATTTTCTCCAATGAAAGCTTCACACTGACTGATGTTGGGAGTGACTTAATGAAGGTTAAACTTCAACAAAACCATATGCAACTTGTACAATGTGGAATGAGATATCACATGACAACAAAACCCGTTTTTTTCCAGTATTGCCATACATGTTGGAGAACATAAAAATGAAAAATAGGAACAAAAGAATATAGAGCTAAATCTTGAACTGTTTTACACTACTAATTACATATCATTTGTGAACAAATTCAAGCCAACATGTTGTCCGGCTTTGTATCCTTTGCCATTTGCGTGGCATACCTCCAGGCCGTGGATAGCTTTTGTCCAGGCTGGGCAATAGTGAACTTCATGCACGTACGCAAGGAAAAAAAAAGGAGTAATAAATCATTTAGAAAGGCTTATAAGATAACGTCATTGTACACTTGAAGTTGCAACATACTACACCTGCAAAAAAGGCAATGCCCACAAGAATTTTGCATGCACAACACTTGGAACAAATACAACTTTGTGTCCAAAAGGATTCTCATTATGTTCTTATGTACACACCCTTCCATTTGCAGGAAACTCTCTCTCTCTCTCTCTCTCTCTCTCTCTCTCTCTCTCTCTCTCTCTCTATCTCTCTCTCTCTCTCTCTCTCTCTCTCTCTCTC
>SZWC01005479.1:91708-112571 GCA_023375785.1 Penium margaritaceum | reverse complement strand
CCCCTCCCCTTCTCATCCTGGTCATTAGGGCTCATGGGAGGAGGATAGGGTGGAGGGGGGCTTCTCATTGATGTCATGGCAAGGGACCAAACGTTCATACGTACACTCTTATGTTCCCACTCTCTCAATACTCCCGCCCTTCCCCTTTCTTTTCAGACCAAACCTCCTCGGGTACATTGAATAATGCATTCACCTTGCACACTCCCTCTCCCTCTCTGCTCTCCCATTTCTCCCTGCCCCTCCATTCTATGCGATAAGCATAAAACAAGAAGAGGAATCCAGAAGGAAACTTCTTGCAAGAAGAAGTTGAATGTTCTTGGAAGTGTTTGTTTCACAGATGAGGAAGAGTGATTTCCTTCTAGTTTACAAGAGAGTACGAGCACCTAGTTGCTTCCACATTCAACATAGCTTCATAAGCAACAACCTGAAGGGTCTGAAGTAATTGTCTGAAAGCTTCCACGAAGGTCGGTGTTCTGCATGGATAAGTACGTAGAAGCTCTGTTGTTGCTTCACTTACATGGTGTTTTGTTATGTTCACTGTTTGGATAGTGTATGATTTCGGGGTGATTGGGCCTAAATGTTCAATTCTAACCCTCAAGAACCTTTCCACCCCCCTCCCTTCCCTTGTCCCCTTCAACCCTCCACAGTTGTGTTTGTATGAGGTCATCTCCCCATGTGAGTGGAAGGATGTTTTCCTTCAAAGGAGTGCTTCCTAAGTGAAACATACAATTATGGTACTAACATGAAGAGTGGTTTTGGAAGAGCAAAATCTGATGCAATTTTTAAGATCGTATCCATCCTCTTCTCATGTATGTATTGTCTGATGCATATGACTGTAATCTGTAAGAAAGTAGGGAGTCTGTTGGTACATTTTTTGTTCATGGATTCATGCATGTTATCATACATTTACTTGCATGTAATAAGATAGAAATCTTTTAGAAACATTCTACAGGAACCTAATTTAGAACATAAGTTTCATAGAGGTCTTTTAACATGTGTCTCTATATCAGATGTTTTGAGAATATGTTCCTTACGCAATACTCCACAATCTGAAGAATCTTGCAAACAAGTAGGGGAATTTATTCCGTGGATTTTTTAATCCAAACCAAAAGAAAAAATTCAACCCTAATTTTTGTTGATTGAGTTTATTGTTTCACGTATCTAGTTCTGGTCGCTAATCATGCACAAGTATACAAGTAAACCAAGCAAGGTGTATATTCTAGGATGCATAACTATTTACAAACATTCTTTGCTCCATCAACTTTCCCACAGGATGAATATCAAGGAACAAATGTATTAAATGTTTGAAAAAAATGCCCTGAAACTCCAACATAAAAAGTGTATTAGAAAGCATGTTTAAGAATGAAAACCTGTCCAGTAAGGTGATAATGACAACATCAGAAATAATAGACTTGTGAGAGCATGTCGTGAACATGGCCAAAGGAGGAGGAGCTGATATGGATCTCTCGCACCAACACTTGGGATTTTTGTCACTTGCAACCATTACTGAGATGGAAATTTACAAAATCGTGCATGATCTTTTCATTAATGTTGAAGCAGATGTGGTATCAGGATGCTGAAGTACACTAGAAGTGTGAGCCTTGTATCTTGGGCAATGCATGGAGCAAGCCATTCAAAGAGAATGTATCTCACATGCAGGACTACTAGAGGTCGTGCACAATGACATCTCTGCACCGTTCATAACACCACCAAGATGCTACTTGAGGTTATATCTCCCTTTCACTAATGGTTGTAGCCAAAATCTCTATGTGTATTTTTTGAATTGGAAAAGGGAGTTCATGGACCGGATGAAGGAGTTCTTCCCAACAGTGAAAAGGCAGAGTGGCTGGAAGGTCAAAGCGCTATGATGCGACAATGCTGGAGATTACATGGGGTTCACCAGCTGTCTAAAGGAACAAGACAACACAGGGAACCCACTACAACGTACTTGCCATGGTCCTATGGAGGGGCAGAGAGGAAAAACAGGACGTTGCTGAATATGTGCGGACCATGCTTGTGGAAATAGGGTTGAAAAAAGTTTTCTTGGTGGAAATTTTGCAGACGGCAAGAGACACCATCAACCTCACCCCAACAACGGTGCTGAAGGGTAGAGGAACATGGATGATGCCACCCAAGGTTGAGATTGGACACAAGCCAAGTGTGGCATACCTAAAGGTTTTTGGGTACAAGGCACACGCGATGGCATAGGTGGCATAGTAGCATGGTAGAAGGCTAGAATCACAAGAAATATCATAAGGCATAATAGATACATGACCTATGCATCCAGGAGATCATTTGAATTCATCACATCAACTTCGATGACAGCAAAGCTTCAGCAGCAGGAGCAATGACATGAGTGTCACGGATTTTCCCCAAAAGGGAAACTGGATCCAGATCCTTGCCTGTAAGAAGGAGCAAGAGGAATCCAAAGTCAAGATCTGGCAGATGAGGCACAAATGGTTTCAAGGTGCGCTTCTGAAAAAGCACGCATTGGTTGCCCGGGGAACATCATCTAGATGAGTTGGACATGTGGAAATGCTTCCCTGGAGTAGATGAGACCCTTACAAGCCATCTCAGGTATGTTGCCGGAAAGATTCAAACCGCCAAAATGTGCAGAGTCTCCAAGATCTCAGCAGAGCAAGGAGATGCTTACAGAGAAAATGGTTTCCAGTAGTGGAAGTAGCGAAGAGGAAAAAAACGCTTAAACCTAGGGACCAACCGATGGAACTGCAGGACGTGGTGCATGTTTGCTACATCAACAAAGTAAAAAAAAACGCAAGATGCACCTGCTTGGCTCACAGGACAGCAGTGGAACACCTCCAAGAAGTAAGAGCTAACGTCAAGTATAGAAAATGTATTGTGGAAGCTAGTTGACCGATTGAAAGGCACCAAGGTCATTGGATCCAAATGGTTGTTATAGGCAAATTTCAGAAAGAAATGTCTTCTAGAAAAACACAAGGCACTTTTTTGGTGATGGGGGGCATGTAGCATAAGGATGACCATTACAATGAGATGTTTGTGCCCATTGCTCAGCTCACAAGCATCGCGGGGATCTTGCAATAGCAGCCAGAAAAGACATGGAGCTCTATCATGTGGACATGAACACGTTTTCTTCAGTGGTTTCATTCACAAATACATCTACAATTAGGTTTGAGAAGGGACGGAGGTTCCAGAGGGCAGGGTGTGCAAGATGTAGAACTCCTTGTACTGGCAGAAAAACCACCCGGTGCTAGTTCCTGGCAATTGGCATCTTCATAGTACAGCTCGACTTCATGCACAATGCTTGGATCACAAGGTGTACATGCAGTGCAACAAGCAGAACCACCAGATTCTTTCATTATATGTGGATAAACAGATCTTGTGCTCTTTCAACCTACCAATCACAAATCATCTGAAAGAGTAGCTGAGTAGCAGGTTCCAGATGTAACGCATTGAGGAGATGAGCAGCTACATTGGGGTGATGATCATGCTGAGCAGGGTGTGCAAGCTTGATTTGGAACGGGCCAACTATGTGGACATGCTGCTTAGGTGGTACCGCATGGAGGAATGCAAAGAATTTGGCAGGTTTCTGAGTATCCATGACCTATAAAATGACTACGGTGATGGTGACACAAAGAAAAGAGGACCCGAAGAATTTGGCAGGTACTTCCTTCTATTCTACAGTGGGTAGCCTCATGTATGCCATGGAGGTTATCCGACTAGACCTGTCCTGTGCAGTGGGCCAAGGGCCATGACATCGGAATGTAGTCAAGCACATCCTTTGGCACTTGTAGAAAATACGGCACATGTGACTGAGGTGCAACAAGAAAGAGTAGCCTAACCCGTTGCACCTGTCTGCTATAATGACAACAAAATTTCCTGCAATGTGGATGGGGTACACGATCTTCATCATAGGTGCAACATTTTAAAAGTGTATCTGGAGATTGGAATATGTCAACACCCACACAGAGGAACCAGATTACACTGTGCTGGACGCGACGCTCAAAGAGGCGGTGTGGCTTCACAGGTTGCTTGGGGAACTAGGCAAGCTGCAATGAGATCCAATGATGGTGCAAGAGGAAAACACCAGCTGTATCTTGCTGACATAGCAGAGGAGGAAAAAACACATCAACAAGTGTTATCACTACATACAGGATATGGTAGGAAAGGGAAAAGTAATGCGGCAACATTCTGGCAAACACCACGTTCTTGCTCAGTGCTTGACCAAGGTGCACCCCTTAGATCAGCACATCATGAGAACGGCCCGACATGTGATGACCAGTTACGAGGGCATAGCAAAAGATGATTGAGAACAAGGAGGAAGTAGCAGGCATGGAAGGTGCAAGGAAAAGAATTTCAAAGGCTTCCCCTCATCATGCCATCACGAGGCACCAGGATACATCGCCAAGCTGCAAGATAAACAAAAGAAACTGGACTTTTATATTAGATTATTCAGAGTATTTAAAGCAAAAATGGATGGATGCTCCCAGATTTCCCAGTCTTCCTTAATCCAGCATAATGTGAACTGCCAGAAAATATTGAGTATCAAGGAATTTAGGAATTCAAGCTTGGATATACATGGCAGCTCAAGGACTTCCAAGGCTCAAGGACAGGCAAAATCTTCATCCGTACAGAATTTCCACAAGACATGAGTAAGAAGTCCCATCCAAAGGAAACGTCCTCCAGATCACTGCAGAGTCAGCAAGAGAATCTGGGGACTTAGCCACATTAAAAAAGGGCTCAGCAAGGAGTTTTCTTTAATAGTACCACAGTAAACACATGTACCACAAGCTAAGTCCCCCAGTATGAAGCCCCATCCAGAGAAAATTTCCTCCAATCGCACAGTTTGTTACGGGTGGACTTGCCCAGATTTCTGGCTTAGAGCCTGTCACTCAGTTTTGTGGTATGTTTCTCAGGAAGAGTCAAACTTCCACCAAACTCACACCTAAGAGGACGCAATCACTGATGTGGAATTCTCCACTGGCTGCCAACTGCTAGAATGTTGCTTGAACTCAGCAAACCTGTGGGAGCTGCAAGATTTTTCCATAACCGCCTTCAAAAGGAATCTTTCCTTTCAATGAGGTCACCTCTTTGTGTGAGAGCTAAGCTGTCGACCACCCATTCAGTTCCATGTGGTTTGCACAGTCTTTGGAGCAGTTTTTTGGGAGTCTGTTTGGTGCGTACAGTCTGTTCCTCAGGTTAGGGATGGAAACCCATGGATGGCTGGATTCAATTGCTTTAGCAGTTCACGAGCTTCCGCAAGAATATTGTGGTAAGCTTCCATACCTGTTGTTTTTGTTGGAGGAGGGAATGACTTGTAATCAGATGACATTGCTGAGGAACAGCCACGTTGTTCCCTCATCAGTCACCATTGTTATTGAAGGGATGAAGAATTGCATATTCAACGGTCGACCATTACAAAATTTGTGTAGAATTCCTCTAGTATGACATGATAACCTACAAGGAAATCCATGAAGATATACAACCATGATTCTTTGGGTACCATAAATGGAGGAAGAAAAGTTAGGGTTCTTCTTTATTTGTAGCATTCATAGACGTCACACGTCTCAAAGTATTTTACAATATTGCTATGCATTTATTTCCACCAGTAGTACTTTCCAACATTTGTTAACGTCTTGTCCTTGCCAAAGTTTCCACTTGTAGTGGTGTAATGTCACTCCTCCAATAGCAGTGTAGCTCATCGTTGGAGGTACAATGATCTGGCAAGTAAATCGCTATCGCTAGTATCTTTTATCAATCCAAAACTTTTTTTTGTTCTCATTAAATTCTTTGCAACATCTCACGAACAGCATTGCGAGGTACGGTTCTTATGAAAGATGTGAGATGCCAATCTCAGCCTCTAAATCTGGTCACCTACTTAGGAAATCTGCTGCAACGCGGACGAAGATCTTGAGGCAGTTATTCAAGACAAACACCATTGAACTCCTTCACAATGGGTTGCGAACTATTCCAAAATGAATGTAAACTTTTCATGTGTCAAGGCTAATGAGGATATTGAGTTTGTTGCTTTTATTGCGGCTGTCTTGTCCCCATTTCACGGCTCTAAATGGATTAGTAACGCCTCAGCACTGTGTTGTAGATACCAATAGCCACGTCCACTGATATTGGCATTGTGGATCGGTTTACAGCTTCTAGAATTTCCTTAGCTCCTTCCTCTTTCACTGCTTCCTGTAACCAGCAATGTGTCTTGGATGACTCAGTATTGGCACTTGTCTATTTCTACCATTAACATTGACTTAGATTGTGCTGCTGCTCCATTCCACATGTAGATCATGATCGTAAAAAATGTATATTTCAAGGTTGCTTTCGTGTTCACTCATCGGACAAGTTCTCTGGGACATTACAACGTGCAATGGCCCAATCTGCATTGAGAGTGGTTGACCAAGAAGACAAACTTGCGGTCTTCAGTTGAAGGTTTTCTGTTCAAACACCCGTTGTCTGCTTTGCAAATCTAGCTTATGTAGCATCTCATTGCTTACAAAACTGCAAGACAATCCTCTGTCCAGTAGTGCGGGTACCCTTTTTCACTTCTTTAATCCCTCAGTTATTCCCTTAGAAGTACTGTCGGTTTGGTATTCCTCTATCCCTCATCAAACTTTCCCATGTTTGGAACCCTCATATGCAACATTGACAACTTCATAGATGGGCACTTGCTCAGCATAAACTGTCTTGACCAAAAAAAACTACATTGTCCATTCCTGACCTCTACTCTTTCCTAATAAAAAAGACGTTTTTGTTAGGAGGAATCCACGTGATGCGGTCCCAACGTTTTTCTGCTCTTCTCTAGTGGTTCACGTCTTCTGTTTTTGGGCGAATCTGAGACTGAGCTTGAGCTTTCTGGTCGCCTCATGCTATGTGAGCAGGCATTTAGAGACAGTCACTTTTTGCGAAGGGAATAACGCAATCTTATATTAGTTTTTTAGCATGGACATGATCACAAAATTTATAGGGATAGTTATGAGTTTTCTAACACACCAAACCGCGCGCAATTCGGCCAAGCGTAGCCTAAGTTACGCTTGCCGAAGCGCAGGTCTCACCCACCACAGAAGCCTGACGCCGCCACACGCCGTGGCGCCTTCCTTCATGTGCAAAGCATCTTTCCCAATGCGCAGATCCCATTGCACGTGATGTATGGGTCCCCTGTACTGTTTTGATGCACCTCCCCCACTTTTGGGTCGAGTTTGGTGATGTGGTGTGAAGAGGTTCGAAACCTGTCCGCGGACCTGCAGTCAGAATTTTGACGAAGTCCCCGAGTAACAAAACGTACTACTGAGTTTCGGACGCCGAGCCATGATTTTGGCTGTCCCTCAGTAACAACCGGCACTACAGGATCTGGTGGATGATGCACCGAACGCCTCGGCAGACCTTCCGGGGTAAAATCTCCAGATCGTACTTTTGTTACTCGGTCCGGTCGATTATCCACCGGATTTCGAGTCGCAGCCGGCTCCAGAGCCGCTGCGCACATCCCAACTTTGGAAGGCTATATATCCCTCGATACTCGTCCAATTCCGGCGACAAAACTTCCACCGGATTCAACAACTCTTCAACTTTACGAGGAAACTATCCATTTGAGGATCCAAGCAATCCTTGAGTCTCCAGATCCGCCGACGCTGAGTTTCCACTTTATGGCGGCTAGTGGGCGCCTCCCGGCGCCGCACTTGGGCATGCGGAGGGCCAATTTTTCAACATTCTCCCCCTTGCACCTACCATGCCCATTGCTCCTGCTTACTCTCAATCATCTTCTCTTGCGCCCTCCAGCCCATCATAGTTTGTCATCCCAAGTCCGGCCACGCTCATCGCGTGCCGGTCTGCGGGTTGCCCTTTGGTCAAGCAATCCGCAAGCATGTTGTGCGTGCTACAGTGTTGCAGCACCACTTGCCCCTTCTTGACCATGTCCTGTGTGTAGTGATAGTACATGTTGATGTGTTTCATCCTTCTATGCTGTGATGGGTTGTTGGTCAGCGAGATGGAGCCAGTGCTGTCCTCATGCACCATTGTTGGCTCCTGTTGCGACATGCCCAGCTCTCCCAGCAACCTGCGGAGCCACACCGCCTCCTTGACCGCCTCGGCCGACGTGATGTACTTAGCTTCCACTGTGGAGGTGGCGACACAGTCCTGCTTCCTGTTGCACCACGAGACCGCTGCACTAGCGAGGAAGAACACGTAGCCGGATGTGGACTTCCGCTTGTCCACATCACCGGCGTAGTCCGCATCCGTGTAGCAGACCAGACGCAAGGGGTCCGCGCGCCCCTTGCCGTTGAACCTCAGATGCGCGTGCCGCGTCACTTGCAGGTAGCAGAGAATGCGCTTGACCGCCTGCCAGTGTAGTGGCCCTGGATCGGCCACGTACCTGCTCACTTGGCCCACCGCGAAGGCCAAGTCCGGTGGAGTCGCCAGCATGGCGCACATGAGGCTGCCCACCGCCGATTGGTGGAGACACCTGTCATATCCTCCCGCTCTTCTTTTGTTTGCAGTGCCATTGCTGCAGTCAGTTCATAAGTCATGGAGACCGGACTACAGACTGGTTTGCAGTCCTCCATGCCATACCGCTTCAACACCTCGGCCACGTATTCGGCCTGCCCCAGCTCAAGCATGCGCGCCCTCCGGTTTCGCGTAATGCTCACCCCCATGTCCTTCATCTGGAACCTGCTGCTTAGCTGCTCTTTGAGCTGCTGTAGGATCGGCAGGTCCGAGGAGCACAAGATCAGATCGTTCACGTAGAGTGTGACAATCTGATGGAGTTTCTTGCTACGCTGCACGTACACGCTGTGATCAGCCTCACAGCGCTTAAAGCCAAGTTATGCCATGAATTTGTCCATCTGTTGGTACCAGGATCGGGGCGATTGTTTTAGCCCGTACAAGGACTTCCGCAGCTTGCACACCTTGCCCTCTCGCACCTCCACCCCCTCCTGCTCCGGTGAACCATCAACCCGACAAACGGCGCGTCTGAAGGATTTTTCTCCGACGCCCACCGCGAACTCCGTTGGAAGTGCGCGCTTTGGCACCGGCGATGCCTCCTTCAACGGATCATTCCGCCAGATTTCCAGGCCAGCTTCATTGTCATCGGAGTCCTGCGAGTCGGCTGCTGCACCTGCTGTACCGCCGTGCTCCGACACTGCATCATCAACCTCCGCGTCCGCCGGCTCCATCTCGTAGTCAAGGAGCTAGAACCACTCCCTCCTTTTTTGGAGTGTTCCCGACCCTCATGTCATTGTTTTTGCTGCAGCTGAAGCTCTACTGCTCGTCAAACTTGACATCACGGCTACGGATGATCTCTTATGTGTGCGGGTCCCAGAGCCGGTACACCTTTTGCACGCTATCATTGCCAAGGAACAAGTACGGCTTCGCCCCTGGTTACAGTTTGCTATCGCACGGCTGTGCCGCCTACACCATCGCGTGTGCCTTGCACCCGAACACCTTTAGGTACGCCACGTTTGGCTTGCGTCCGCTCTAAACCTCTTGCAGCATCTTCCAACGGCCCTTGCCCTTCACCACTACAGTTAGGGTGAGGTTGATGGTTTACCTTGCTGTACGCACAGCCTCCGCCCAGAACCCTTGCGGCAACCCTGCATCCACAAGCATGGTCCACACCATGTTGAGAAGCGCCTGGTTTGCCCTCTCCGCCACTCCGTTGGACTGTGGCAAGTACGGCATAATGGGTTCCCACTTGATGCCCTGCTGCTTCATCCACCCGCTTCAGCCCACGAACTCTCCGCCATTGTTGTTGTGTAGTGCTCTGAACTTCCGGCCAGTCTGCCTCTCCACAGCTGCGACGTACTCCTTCACCTGGTCCAGGACCTTGCCTTTCCTCTTCATGAAGTACACGTAGAGCTTCTTGCTGCGGTCATCAATGAAGGTGACGAAGTATCTCAGGCCGTTGTTTGACGGCATTTTGAATGGTCCGCACATGTCGCTATGCACGACCTCTAGCACGTCCTTTGTGCAAGCCTCATTCTCATTGAACGGCTTGCGCCGCGCCTTGCCCAAAATGCAAGGTGCGCACTGCTACATCTGCTATCGCATCTGCTGCACCATTGATGACGAGGCCGCGCACCATGTCGCGCTTCGCCATCTCCTTAACGGTTGCAAGAACCAAATTCCCCAACCCTTGGTGCCAGAGCTCTAGATCAACGCTTCCCCTTTTGGCCATGTTGACGACGCGCTCCTACGAGTCTGCTGCATCCAATGCCGTGGGGACCACCTTGGTCTCCACGATGTAGAGACCGCCCTTGTGCTTTGCTTCTAGCACGGGCGTCGCCGTCGATGTGCACCACTGCGCCATTCCTGCGGAAGAGTACCTCATACCCCTTGTCCGTCAATCGGCTGACACTCACGATGTCAGCCAGGCCGGGGACGTGCTGCACATCACGAATTGTACACAACTCCTTCTTACCGCCCACCACGGCTTCCACCTCCACGTCGTCTTCGCCGGCCGCCGGCTCGACTTTGTTGTTCGCGACCACCATAGCCTTGGAGGACTTCTCGTAGGTGACGAACCCCACCTTCTCGACTTGGGGGTGCTCCTGGGCCCCGAAATCCAGGCAACTCCTGTTGGCCTTCTTGAGGAAGTGGTTTTTGTTGCCGTTGAGGAGCGACCTGCCCTTGCTCTCCTTGCCGCCGGTCTTCGCCTCCTCCTGGCACTCACGAGCCCAATGGCCCTCCTTGCCGCAGTTGCGGCACGCATCTTTCTTGGTGCCCTTCTCTCCACTGCCCTTTCCGCCGCTTCCTTTGCCCCCGTTTCTGCCACCACGTATTTTGGTGACAAGGGTCGATGAGGAAGACGAGGACTCCTCGCAGCTCTGTCTCTGCGTCTCGTTGCGGATGTACTCTGCGACCACGCCATAGGTGAGCTTGTCCTCTGACCATCCTCCGAGAACGGGGATGAGTAGACCCCAACTGTCAGGAAGGGCCATGAGGAGGGCCATTGCTTGCAGCTGCTGCGTGTCGATCTTCCACTCCACATCGTTGCATTGTGTGGCAAGCGACTCAATCTACTGCATTGCGAAGATGACATCATCTCCCTCATCGATTCTCACTGTGAGGAGCCGCTTCATCGCAAAGATTTTTTTTGCGAGCAACTTGGATTGATGGATGGCGCAGAGTTTTTGCCAAGCTTCGGCTGCCAGCTTGCCGCTTTGGAAGTAGCCCCACTGCAACTCGGCTCTCCCAGACACCAGGAGCATGAGCGCCTCCGTGTTTTTCTTTTTGAAGGCCCGCTTCTCCGCGTCCGCAGCAGTCGCCTCTACAAGCATCTCCTTTCCCAACATGACGTCCAGCAGCCCCTTATGCGAGAGATGCAACTCAAACTGCCACCTCCATAGCCCGATGCCCGGTCTGCCCGCATACTTCTGAATGGGCTTCGTCTCCTTCTGCGCCATGTGCGCAGCTGCTACTCTAACGAGATCTCAGAACTTCACGGCGTCCAAGATGACGATCACGTGCGCTCCGGAAGACATGAACGTTGGAGGCTATTGCACCAGTGGGCCCATAATCCTATGTCAGGAGGAATCTACGTGATGTGGTATTGAAGTTTCTCAGATCGTCTCTGGTGGTTCAAGTCTTCTGTTTTTGGGCGAATCTGAGACTGAGCGTGAGCTTTCTGGTTGCCTCACGCTATGTGAGCAGACATTTAGAGACATTCACGTTTTTTGAAGGGAATATCCTGATTTTGCATTAGTTTTATAGCATGGGCATGTGCACAACATTTATAGGGATAGTCATGAGCTTTCCAACACACCAAACCGCGCGCGATTCAGCCAAGCGTAGCCCAAGTTACGCTTGGCGAAGCGCAGGTCTCACCCACCACAGAAGCCTGACGCCGCCAAAAGCTGTGGCGCATTCCTTCACATGCAAAGCGTCTTTCCCAAGGCACAGATCCCATTGCACGTGATGTATGGGTCCTCTGCACTGTTTCCATGCACCTCCCCCACTTTTGGGTCGAGTTTGGTGATGGGGTGTGACGAGGTTCGAAACCTGTCCGCGGACATGAAGTCCCTGAGTAACAAAACGTACTACTTGGTTTCGGACGCCGAGCCATGATTTTGGCTAAGTCCCTCAGTAACTACCTGCACTTCATGATCCGGTGGATGATCCACCGGACGCCTCGGCAGACCTTCTGGAGCAAAATCTCCAAATCGTGCTTTTATTACTCAGTCCGGTCGATTATCCACTGGATTTTGAGTCGCAGCCGGCTCCAGAGCCGCTGCGCACACCCCAACTTTGGAAGGCCATATCTCCCTCGATACTTGTCTGATTCCAACGAAACAACTTCCACCGGATTTCGCAACTCGGGGCAATCATCCACTCTAGGATCCAAGAAATCATCAAGTCTCCAGACCCGCCGACGTGGAGTTTCTACTTTCTTGCGGCTCGTCGGCGCCTCCCGGCGCCACATGCAGAGGAGCAAATTTTCAACAGTTTTTAGCAACATCCCCGCCTTTTGGCCTGCTGTTGACACTTTGAACTGCTGCACAAGATGTGTTTTAGTTTCCCACATTGGGCACATCTGTAGGGCTTGCTAATCTCTATTGGACAAGAGGTCTCTCTCAACTTGGAACTCCTTCTGCCAGAAGAAGAAAAGTGGCTTTGGATCACTAGCCATTGGATTCTTGCATCTGAGTATTATGAACAGTGCTTTTCATCCGGTCAACCGCTTGGATCTTGCCCTTTAATTCATCCTCATTGCAGAATACTCCAATTTCTTTTCGGACATCACACTTAAGATTGTTTCTACAGTGGAACACAGTTTTTTGCAGGTCACTGCCGATAATCATTCAAAGGAGACATCATGTGTATTCTACCATGATGGACTTCTTGTGTAGACATTAGAGCTTGTACCATCCCTAGGAATTCTTGTTAAGCTTCTATGAAATCAGAGGAGGAAACACGCACAAAGTTGTTCCAGTTCTTTGGAGCCATTCCGATTGATCCTCTTGAGGGATGGAGCGACTGCGGTTGATCACTTGAATGTTGTTCATTCAAATCTGCTGGTTTCCTACTACTGTTGGATGTCCATAAGATCATACCATCAACTCAATACCATGCCATACAACAGCAAGGCCAAGAGGTCAATTGTCTTTCCGTCATTGTTGGCCCCAAAAATGGTGAAGTACAGTCCCAAACTCATCAACCCCATCCAAGCAGTCGATTCCTTGGAGTTTGTAGGATCAAACAATTCCAATAGTGTCGGAAAGATTTTACCTTTCCTCGAGAGGTGATTGCTCCACTCAATGTTGTTTTTCTTCTTGCATGCGTTTTGTACCTCCTCCATTGCCACGGTGAAAGTTTTTAGCATATTGTTGCTGAGTCTCTCGAGCCATGACAAGTTATCATTATTCCAAGCCTATCAGAAAGTTCCTCCTCCCATTGTACCAGGTGTTGCCTTGATGGACAGTGGCGGAGGTGAAAAGATCACCTTTCCCAGTAACCTGTTATTGTATTGGGCATCAAAGTTGTCCATTTTGCACCATCCTTCATGCAACCCGCCACTATTTGTTGTGCGGATAGTAATTCCTTGGGTCCATTGAAGAGATTCCTGAGTTGCTTGCTATTTTCCTCCATTTCCAAAGTCGTTGTTGGATTGAAGCTGGTTGAAATCTGATGCGCTCAATCCTTTCAATGTCATTGTTACGAGGTTTGTAATCTTCTAGAAGACTGAGACACAAAAAGTATTTATGCAAGGTTCTCATGTAGAAATTCAATCCTTGGTTATCCTTCAAGCCCCTTTGGGCTCTTTACCAAGTGTTGCATCAAGAGAAATGTAGATGGTAAACATGTAGAAGTTGTACAGAAAAAGACTATTCAATAATTCATGACAATTGGGTAATTTGTAAAGAGAAATAAATCTTCTTTGATGACACGTGTGAGAAAATTCAAGAACATATGCAGGAGAGAGGGAAAAAAATAAGGCATACCGTAGTGATTTTTGTATTCATTCACTTTTCTAGAAACAAATTAATTGATCTCACAGTTTTCCCAGTTTTGAGCCTTTGATAAGATTTGTGCTGATTCTCCCATGACATAGCTGTCTTAGTACTTGATTCTAGATTTCGTCAACATACCTTTTCAGGCCCTCCTTTACAAATTCATGCATCAAGGAAACGCTGTTCAAAAGCTCGACTATTTGAGTTGTCAAACAACGGAAGCCTCCAGCGTGCACGTCAAATCGCATCTGACAAGTGCCGGCAAACTCTGACGTGTCAGAAAAGCATGCGGAGCCCGAGAGTTTCTTCACAGACACGTCGGAGTGCGATCTGGTCAATATCGTGCATGGATTGAAGTTCGACATGACCCCTCCTTCTTTTGCGCGAGCTCGGATCCAGTTTACCAATGTTTTTGTTGTATTGCATACGGGATTCCAAAGTAAGACAAGTGATTCACCCAAACCACCCATAACTATGGTGGTGCTTGTGGGAGAATGAAGATTAATATTCTATGAATACAGAAAGCACTACGGTACTTGGGTTCTTGGGTGCTTAAGTTGACCGAAATGTGTGAAGCCGTGTCGTGAGAGGTTGCTTCAAGAACAAGCAACAGCAAGCTCGCTGCTTGCTTGCTCAATGCCTTATTCATGGACACCTACCACCTTGTTTCTTCGCTACTTTTAGTAACTTCCAGACTTCTAACTTCTGCGAAACATCCATGGCGTGACTTTGTCCAGACTTCTTCTTTGTGCCTCTCTATTCCAGCAAGCTTACCTACCGGTATCACAGGAGCCTCCACAAAAGGAGCACTGCTGATACATGAAATCCTTGCAGATCCCGGGGCCGAGATCATGGCCGCCGTATTAGGTGCCATACCATAACTTTGTAGTCCCACGCTGCCTGGAGTCTATCCTCAGTGACAGAGGGAGGTAGTCAACCAGCCCATCACCGGAGGTTGTCAAACAGTTATTGCATAGAAACCATTATTCTTGGACAAAATCACAGAGCAACAGCCATTCTTGGCACATCCTCATCACAAAAATAGAGGGGCTACAACAATGTGAGCTAAATAGCAGCCACCACCAAGGAGAAGCGAGCTACATGTGAGAGAAACAACCTGAAGTAGCAAGTGAGTAGCGACAACCACAAGAGGCAGCGACAGAAGTGAAGTAGCAACAGCATACCACAACAGCAGCGATAGTTGTAGCAGGAAGCAGCAGGAGCCATCTAAAGAAGAAACAACAGCCTGTAGCAGCAGCAACATTGGTGACAGCAACAGTGGGAGCAACAGCTAGCAACACCAGGCAAAAAAAAAAGCAAGATCTTCATCAGTGTAGCAGTAATATCAGTAGCAATGCAGCAACAGCAGTTGCGGGCCACAACAACAGCTGCAGGCTGCATCAGTAGCAGCGGCAGCAACAGCTAGCAGCAATCTGTAACATCAACATTAGCTGCAACAACACAGTAGCGATAGTACCAGCACCTGTGGGTTACAGCAGCAGCATGAAACTAGCAGCATCATCAGGAGAAACACAGGCTAAGAAGCCACCACCTAAAAAGCAGCGTGGCTGCATAGTGCAGCCCACCAGTGCTCTNCTAGCAACACCAGGCAAAAAAAAAAGCAAGATCTTCATCAGTGTAGCAGTAATATCAGTAGCAATGCAGCAACAGCAGTTGCGGGCCACAACAACAGCTGCAGGCTGCATCAGTAGCAGCGGCAGCAACAGCTAGCAGCAATCTGTAACATCAACATTAGCTGCAACAACACAGTAGCGATAGTACCAGCACCTGTGGGTTACAGCAGCAGCATGAAACTAGCAGCATCATCAGGAGAAACACAGGCTAAGAAGCCACCACCTAAAAAGCAGCGTGGCTGCATAGTGCAGCCCACCAGTGCTCTAGCTTCTCATTTTCCATACACCTATGACTGTTTTCATTATCAGGACACCACATTGGTGGTGCTCACAGCCACGCCGGCTCACATCAAAGTTTCGGGTGAAGCACTCACCACCGGTGCCTTTTCCTTAGTGATCACAATTACATCTACGATGTCAGTTCTCTCTACTGCTATGGCTATTATTGTCCCACTGCTGCTTAAACTTCTATGTAACTCCTCACCTCTTGCTGCCTCATGAGGGTCACCCTTGAAATCCTCACTTCTACATGTGCTCTGTCCTTTCTTCCTGTGTGGTGGCTTGCTTGTCATACTTAAACCGGGTTGTCCTCCAGCACTCTACAAATGTACCTAGGGCAATCCAAGTCTTCTAATCCCCACTGGGGTAGGGGAAAAACTGTCAAAATCTGCCCGTCAGGACGAACCTTTCATCAAGATGCCTGGTGACAACAAGTCAGTCATAGCAGATCTGTAGCGCAAGTTGAACCGTGTTAGCGAGGCTCAGTAGGAGGGCGAAACTCCCCTCAAACTGGAGGCAAATAATAGTGTTGCCTTTGTTGATGAGGTAGCTACCATTGTGCTTAAGGGCATGCCCACTACTTATGTTGCTCCTTCTGGTGTTAATCATGGCACCAATGCTTGTGCCTCTTCCATACCATCTGCTTCTAGCAGCTTTGCTGCAAACCTTGCTTTTTATCCTGCTCCAGCCACCAATTTTTTTGTTTTGCGACATCATGGTTACTCTGTTACCCCCCAGTCCTTGCCACATGGCTCGCCTTCTCCTCCTATGAGTTGTGTTTCAGTTCTTGGGCTCAAGGCGAACAGTTGTGGGAGTACTAGCCTAGCTATCCCTCCCTTCAATCCTGTTGTTTCTGAGTTTGCATGCACTTTCTATGCCCACATCACCGCTCCGCCTGAGCTACTCATTGATGATGTTGGCACCTGCAATGCTGATCCTTCCACTGAGAATCCAAGTGATCGAGTCAGTGCATATGCTATGCTTGACCAACACGCCACAATCACTGGCCATGCAGTCCAAAGTACACTCATCATCCAGCTCAACACAACATTCATGCGAGTAGATGAGATGGCTGATGCGTGAAGGGCTCGTGGGCTCAAGCGCCTTCATGAGCTTTGCAGCACTCGGCTTAGCCACCCGTCTGTTGTGCTCACCATGGTCAATGGTTTAATCTATGATATGTTAGACATCCACAATGACAAGGTAGATGAATTGCACCGCCTTGCGTCCTAGCCATTTCCACGAAAGTCCTTGCCTGGTGTTGGTGCCCTGTTGGAATTCATCCTTGAGGGCCTCACCGCCTGGTGAACCAGCCTTTAGAACAAGCACGTTCATCACACAACAGTAAGGGGAGTTGCTACCATTGCTGCTACCTCTTTGTGTCTCCTCCTCTCTATTCGTATCCTTGTCCTTCCCTTCCTCCTCTTCCTCCACTGCTGCTGTACTCGCCTCTTAGGATCGTGGGCATGGCAAGGGTTGTGGAGCCTTGAGCAGTCTTGTAATGGATCTGTAGCTCCATTAAAAAAAATTCATGCGCATGCCCTGCTCCCCCTGATGATCTACATCTTGCACGCTCACTGGACGCGCGTCGTCAAAACTTATGCCTCGTCTGCTGTCATCTCAAGCGCTTTCTCTCATTCCTCCACCTCCTCTTCTTAGGCTTAATCCACGGCCGTTGTTCCCTCCACTCCTCCATCAGCTCCATACCCCTATGACTGGCCTCCCACATACACGCCACCAACCTATGAAGGGCCACCTTCACCAGCCTGCATTTCTCCTCCGCAATGCCCTCCTGTTGAGGAAATTGATGTCATTTGCTACATAGGTCCCAGTAGTGTTCTGTTTTTGCAAGATAATCTGTATGTCCCTTCTTTGCAATTCAGCTTTTTGCCATCAAGAAGCGTTAGGCCTAACGCTTCTTGATGCAAGTGCCAGGGTGTCATTGAATCTCGTAATGCATTTTTCTTAGTTGGTGTTCCTTCATGACCTGAGTCGTCCTTCTTTTATTGCCTCCGTTCTGTTGCTCTCTTGGTTTTGGAGCTAGTTGATCATGTAGTCCCTACCTTCCCTGATGTTTTTTTCCAGCCGCTTGGTCCCTTGGCTCTTCTTTTCTCAATAGTCATTGTGCCTACACATGCATCACGGTCTCTTCTGTATGTACCATTT
Organism: Penium margaritaceum; assembly: GCA_023375785.1. Lineage (NCBI taxonomy): Eukaryota > Viridiplantae > Streptophyta > Zygnematophyceae > Desmidiales > Peniaceae > Penium > Penium margaritaceum. Next base: position 94,570 of record SZWC01005479.1, on the reverse strand, counting down.
AGTTCCTCTTGAGCTCTGTCCTCCGTTCACGTCCGTTCATGTCTCTTCTTCACTATTTGGCCCATTTGAGGATCTCCTACTCCTCCCTCTGAGAATTTGTCTAGCCCGGTCTCTCTGTCGTGTCCAGTCCATTTGTCCCTATTCCTGTCCATGCGCCTGACTTCCCTCGGACAGGCAGCCCCACAGATCCTGCATCCGTGTTCCCCTTCATCCGTGGTGGGTACCTTTGAGCGCACCCTAACATCTCCTTCAATGTTTCCACATTCTTGGCTTGCCGATCTCGGCCAAAGTCTAAGTATTCCCCTAACTTGCAAACCAGCATGGATGCGCTTGTTCTAACTGTTGGAGTGATGCTCCTCACCATGGCAGGAGTGACTCCAAAAAAGGAACACCAAAAAGACAAGCCGTAGTGGCTTAGTGGTTAATGGTGTCCACCTATAGAGGCAGGGGTCCGGGTTCAAGTCCTACAAGATGAAATTCTGCCCTGCCTCAAGGGAGGTGGAAAATAGATGCTAGGAAGCTAGCTCAACCTCTAGAGTTCCTCTTTAAGTTTCTAGAAGGCCAGGTGAGGGTCCAGGAAGGTGGCACACCTTCTAGAAGGCGTGACTTGTCCTACAAGGCATCTAGAGGTGTCTTGATCTTCTGGACACCTTCCCTCCTACTAGAAGCAAGCTGAGGAATCTAGGAAGGGGCAGAAGATTCTGGAGGAGGGAAGGGATGCCTTCCTAGGTGGGAAAAAGGATAACCTACCAATAGACACTCTAGAAGCCATAGAATCTGCTAGGAAGCTTCAAATATGGCATGCTTTGGTGTTCTGGAAAGTTTAGATCAGTGGCTACAAAATGCCACTGCTTGTGAGCCTTGATTGAAGTGTACATTGCCATTCAATTGAGGCCAAAACTATTGCCTCACTCTCTGACCAGTTTTCTGCCGTCCTTGGAACTAGTTGCCTCCACAGTTTCAGTCTCTCCAAAACCAGTTGGTGGTGTGAACCAACCACTGCTAGGGACCCTCCAGGGTGCACACTCACCCTCAGGCCAACAAAGGGTTATGGGCCCACGCCTCTAAAGGGTTCAAAGCCAGCTTGATTTCACGCTTCCAACAGCAAGACATGGCAACCAGCGAGCAAGAGAGCAACCGCGCTGTCCTTAAGTTTGATGGGACAGGCTTTGCCTTGTGGAGGTAGCAGTTTGAGGTCTTCCTCAACGACAAGGGACTGCTTGAGCTTGTGAAGGGTGATGAGACTGCTCCGCCAGAGACTGCAACGGCTGAGGTAAAGGAGGCATACAAGAAGCGGAACAAAAAGGCGTTGGCGCTCCTTGTGTCCGCGTTATGCCCGCCACAACGTGGGCACATCCAAGGATGCACCCTGGCCGCAGAAGCATTGTCAAAACTCTGCTCCATCTACCAGTCAAGCAACCTTGCCAATTAGCTCTTCATCTTCAAACGGCTTGTCACCCTCCGAGCCAACGAAGGCAACAACATCATGGAGATCATGCAGCAGATTGAGTCGCTCGCAGCGGAGTGCGTGGCCACTGGTTGGGAGGTCGACTCTCAGTTGCAAGCTATGATCCTCCTTCTGGCCTTGCCGGACAGTTGGAGTCCCATGATCACAGTCCTCGGTGGCCGGCCTTTCGACGAGCTGAAGTACCCGAAGGTTGCTGAGTACGTGCGTAATGAGTGGATGCGACGTGGCGGTCGAGAGAGTGCAGTGGCATCAACTTCAGCTTACACGATTTATCCTCAAAGTGGAGGCCGAGGTGACAAATGGAAGGGTGCCTAACAAGGCACCAAGAAGGGTGACAAGAAGGGGGAGTACTTCAACTGCGGCAAGGAGGGCCACTACGCGCGCAACTGTCCCAAGAAGAAAACAGATCGGTCGCAGCGGGGCGGGAAGAAAGATGAGCACGCCCTTATGGCGTACAACTCCACTAACTTGAAGGATCCGGGAGTTGCCATCATTGACTCCGGATCAGGCCGCCACACGCAATGCAACAAGGTGGCATTTTTCACCTACGACACCTCGGAGAGACGCATGACGGTGGCCAATGGAAAAACAGAGGTGGCCGCCGGTGAGGGTAACGTCCGCATTGAGTCCATTGTGGATGGAAAACCTGTCACCAGCACAATCTACGATGTGCTACATATGCCCAACTTCGGGGCAAACCTGCTCTCCGTCAGCCAACTTACCGACAAGGGACTTGAGGTGCTCTTCACAAAGAAGGAGGCCGTCATCGGCAAGGAGGGCAAAGGTGAGGTGATTGCGCGTGCCAAGAGGGAAAACGAATTCTACCTTCTACGCGCAAAGATCCTCAGCAGCCGGGTGGGGTCCAACGCCGCCAATCTTGCAACGAAGGATGGAAGAGACCTGGACCTATGGCACCGCCAACTCTGCCACATTTCTCCATCGACAGTGAAGGAGATGGCTAAGAGGGAAGTGGTACGGGATCTCCAAATCAGCGGCCTTGATGGAACCAAGGAGACCGTGTGTGAGTCATGCATCATTGGCAAATCAACGCGGCAGCCGTTTGTGGCCAAGGGGACGCATACATCGGCAAAACTGGCCGTGGTACACACAGATGTGTGTGGAACGCTTGAGAGCTCCATCGGCGGAGCTCGCTACTTCCTCACCTTCATTGATGACCACAGCCGGAAACTCTACCTCTACCCAATGAAGCGGAAGAGCGAGGTCCTTGCGTGCATGTAGGAGTTTGTGGCAGATATGGAGCGGCAAACAGAGTTGAAGGTGAAGGCGTTCCGGAGTGACAACGGCGGTGAATATGCGGGGTGCCTTGGGTGGATGAAGAGCAAGGGGATTGAGTGGCAGAAAACAACTCCACACTCCCCACAACAGAATGGCGT
>SZWC01005479.1:54388-66164 GCA_023375785.1 Penium margaritaceum | reverse complement strand
ACGGCAGGGGATGCAAGGGCCTCCGTGCGATGGAGCTGGGACTCCTGGCGAGCTTCCTCAATGCGGAGGAAGAGTTCATATGCCCAGGGCATGAGGGTGCCCTGGGCCTCCATGGTGGAGAGGACGTCCTGGGGGTAGTGGAGGAAGACGTCTGCGTACGCACTGGTGGCGCCGCACTTGATCGTGAAGAGCGCGGACAGAGGGGGCGGAGCAGATTTGCCGAGTCGACGAAGGATGTCCTCCGCACGCTGCCAGTAGGCAGTGACCGTCTCGGTCTCCCCCATTTGTAGGGAGTTGAATTCCCCAAGAAGACGGCTGATCTCAGCGTTGCTGGACAGGCGAAGGGGCCTGGTGAGGACGTGCCATGCGGCTGCAGGGTCTGGGATGTCGCCAGCGGTGAAGTCGCCGAGGAAGGGCTCCAGGGCAAGGCGGGAAACTGGAGGGGCGACTGGGAGAAGGGCACGGACGGTGAGACCAGCGTCATACAGCTGATCCGCCTGGGTGGAATCGTAAGGGAGGGTGTAGTAGGCCCACAGACCCTCACCCTGCACCCAGATCCGGAAGCTGAGCTCCCAGCTCCGGAACTGCTCGCCGGCCTGAAGCGGCGGCGGCGGCGTCTCAAAGTCCTTCTGCCTACGGCCGGCACCCAGAGTGGGGCCAAGGACGGAGGTCACTGTCTGCCGCTGGCGCTGAGTCTGCTGCTGTGCCAGGTAGTAGGTGGCAGCAGACACAGCGGGGCTGGCATGCCCTGGAGGGATGAACAACGGGAGCACACTGGTGGCGGTCTGGGAGGCGCCTGGATGTAGCGTTGTAAGCTGCTACATTAAGGCGGCAAGCTATGGCTGAAAAGCAACGAGGGGGTCAAGATTGCCGCCAACGACACCAGTGGGCTGCTGCTGCTGCTGTTGCTGCTGCTACTGCTTTGGCTGTTGCTGCTGCGGTGGCGGTGGCGGCTGCTGCTACTGTAGCGGTGACGGCTGCTGTTCTTGTGGTGGCGGCGGCTGCTCCTGCTGCTGCTACTGCTACTGCTTCGGCTGCTGCTACTGCGCCGGTGGCGGCTGCTGCTGTTGTAGCGGCGGCGGCTGCTCTTGCTGCGGCGGCGGCTGCTGCTGCTGCTGCGGCGATGGCGGGTGCTGCTGTTGCTGCTGTTGCTACTATTGCTGCTGTTGCTGCAGTCGCTGCAAGAAAGGAGGGGTAGGGGTCCCCCCAACAGAGGAGGACCCCTCCTCACCGGGACTCCCAGCCATGATTTTGTGTCCCTTATGTTTTCTTTTTTTTTCCTTTGTGCTTGTACGCTGCTGATGTCAGCAGTGACGTCAGCCGATGATGGCTGACGTCAGCAGAGGCTACTGTGTGTGTATAGTGCCACTGTGTTGCCCCCTGTTGTTTTTTTTTGTTGATGACATCAGCAGTGACGGCAGCAGTGACGTCAGCGGATGGCCGCTGACGTCAACAGCGGTTGATGCAGCCGCCACTGTAGGGCTGCAGCCGTAGTGTTGGTGCTGCCGCTACTGCTGCTACGGCTGCTGCTGCTACTTTTGTCGCGGTGGCTCCTACTGCTGCCGCCGTTGTTGCTGCTGCAGTTGCTACTACGGCTACTTTGCCCGCTGCTGCTGCTGCTGCAGGTGCTGCGACTACGGCTGCTACTACTGCTGCAGCTGCTATTGTTTCTTGTTGCGGCTGCAGCTGTGGCTGCTCCTACGGCTGCTGCAGCCGCTGCTGCCGTTGCTGTTGCTACTACAGTTTCGGCTGCAGCTGCTGCTGTGCTGTGGCTGTTGCTGCTGTGGCTACGCCTGCAGCTGTGGCTGCGGCTGCTTCTGCAGCTGCTACTACGGCTGTTGCAACTACTACTGCGCCAACAGCGAACAGGGGGGAGGGGTCCCTACGCGTTTTTTTTTGTTTTTTTTCTCTTGCTCGTCGCTGCGAGCTCGCTGCTCGTAGTGAGCGACAAGTTGTGAGCAGCGAGCTCGCTGCTTGCTGCGCGCTGCTAGCAGCTCGCTGCTCCTAACAAGCAATGAGCTACGCGCAGCTGCGGCTGTTGCTGTTGCGGCTGTTACTGCAGCCGCTACTACTTCTGCTATGGCCGGCTGCTACTGTTGCCGCCGGCTGCTACTTCTGCCGCCGGTTGCTACTGCTGCCGCCGGCTGCTGCTGCTGCCGTCGGCTGCTGCTGTTGCGAGCTGCTGCGCGCTGTTGCGAGTTAGTGTGCGCTACTGCTGCTACCGGCTGCTGCTCGCTGCCGCTGCTACTACTGCCAGCTATTGCTGTTGCTGCGAGCTGCTACTACTGCCAGCTACTGCTGTGTGCTGTTTCTATTGGCTGCTGCTGCCACTGCTTGCTGTTGCGGCAAGCTGCTACTACTGGCTGCTGCTGTCATTCACACCTGGAGGACGTCGCCGCGTGCGTCGTCGCCAACAAGGGCCTGATGTGGCTGGCCGCTCACCTCCTCGCATCAAGCGTGGGGTCACTGCTGCCGGAAAAAATCCGGCAGCATTTCCCCTGGCCCAGTGGCCGTGGGGAAAAAATTTACGCCGCCACCAGGTGGGTCAATGCTGCCGAAAAAAATCCGGCAGCATTTCCCCTACACTGGCGCGTATGGAGGTCCGCCAGCATTGTCTCGCACCTGTACGTCAGTCTTCTGCTGCCGCTGCTACGCTTTAGCTTTGATACCAAAACAGGAATGCTAGGCAGCACGTTGGGGCAGCAGCATTGTTGATGTAGCGTGCGGGCTTCCACGCTAGTTGCTTAAGTCAGGTGTCCCCTCAGTCTGCTGCTCTAGAGACTAGATCTGGAAGCTCTGGGTTTGTTACTCAGAAGTGTGCGCGCCAGTGTTAGCGCGAGAAAGCAGCTGGAAACTGAAAGTAACTGATTAGCAATCAAGAATGAGCAACAATGGGAGACCCCTCCAAGTTCTAGCTCCCCCCCACTAGTGTAGAAGTTGTTACCCAGCTAACCAGCCAATCAGAAAATAGCTAAGGACCTATTTTTTGTCAGGCAAGGTTTTCTCAGTGAGCCCTGCCAGACGCCCGACAGCCCAAAACCCGGGCGTCGTCCGTTTTGCCTGAAAACTGGACCATACCATAATACCAACGATGCGAACACAGTCTTGCAGTCAGAATCAGCTAGAAGAATAGTAGCAAAGAGTTATGACTGCCCGAACCCGGGCAGTGCCTACGGTGGTCAATGATGCCGAACATGGCCATGCAGCATGCAACAAAGACCCTAGGCAGAGCACGACGATGCCGACGCAATGGGACGTGCTGGACGCATGCAGACAGCAACTGCGGTGGCAGTGACCGCCGGCAGCACGACCGCCGAGGAGGCCTGCCGATGGAGCTGAGCACGTCGCCGGAGAGAGGAGGTTCTAGCAAATTGCGAGTAGACCTCAGCGTGCGTCGGCTCCACCAGACGACACTCCATCAGCGTCGAGTCTCACCGTCAGTCATCTGCACGCCGATCTACACAAGCCGGGAGGACACAACAGAGCACAATGAGAGATGCGCAAAAACCAACATGTTATGTCAATTATTGCAAGAATGTGTAAAAAATGAAGGCTAAACTAACTCGGGGGCCCTGGTTTACGACCAAAGTTGAAGCGAGGACCTGCATTACTTGATCCATTTATCCCGGAGCCCGCATTCGGGTGGCGACCAATGCGAGAGCCCTGCGGAGAGCCTTGTGCTTCGACATAGCCGGTTCATGAGCCGGTCCTTGGCTCCTCGCCGTTAGAAGAAGACCGCGATCGATTGCATCTTGTGTAGTCGCCGTGGAACAAACGGGCATGCGGTTGTTAAGCACAAACCAAAGAAAACTATTGTGTTTGAGAATAGAAAAGAAATAGTTTTAAAGCATTTGCGATCTTTAAGTGGTTTTTCACAGGTACTTGGCTTTCTCTCTCTTTGGTGAAGGGCTTGTATGGACCCTCGACGCGGCTTGGTCGTGATTTGGACAAGTAAGATCCCGTTCGAAGGGCCTTGCTGTTGCTTAGATAAGCTGGCAGGGCTCCGCGGTTGGTGGAATCGGCTGTCGGGGCCCTTTGGTTGACGGAAGAGCGAAACGGGCTTCCTAAATGAGCCCCAAGTCGAACCCTTGCGGTGAGGTCTAACTGCCCGAAAATGAATTACTTCAACTATATGTAAGCAAATCAATCATAACTTTTCATTACTAAACTCGAAATTCCAATAAGTTTTTTATACCAGGAACAAGTCTCTTTGTCGGACATGCTGACGCCACGGCGGCCAAAATCAATCGTTAGAGGGTCACCTCGTATTTTAGAAAAAAAAAAAAAGACCTTTTCGGAGAAAAATGCATTTTTAGCATGGTTTTTAAAGTAGCACACAAAAATGACTGGTTGTTGTACGAGCACACAAAAATGTCCATCCCGTCAAATAGCACACAAAAATGTCCGGTCGTTGTATGAGCACACAAATTTGTCCACCGCCTGAAGTAGCACACAAAATTCTCTAGTGCAAAAATGTCCACTCGCGAAGATGCACACAAAAATGTCCACCGCATGATGGTGATGCCACGTACGGACCATTTTTACGGTTAAAAATGGCCGTTAAATAATTATCGGGTACTTTGGGTACTCGAGGCTCAGGTTTCGAGGAGCGAAAGCCCGGAAAAAGATATGGGCTAGAGTCGAGTTTGACTCTAGCCCGGAAAATAGCCCGTGGCCGCATTTGAGGAGAAAGGAGTGCCGCGATGGAAAATCCATCGCGTCACTCCTCCTCCACTCTAGTTGGTCGCTAGGGTCCTGTTCCCATGTGGTCGTGCCACGTGGAACGATAGGGTTTTTAGATTGCATGTTTGTAAAGATGCCCTATGACGACTATGTCCGTTCTGGCGCGGTTTGTCTCAGCCAAAATGGCTGAGGCGACCATTTGCCCCTCCTCCTTGGACTACACTTGCTGAGGGCCTACGTTTTGGGTTCAAAAGTTAGTCGCAAAATAGTCTAGAGCTGTTACATTGGCATCAGAGCAAATCGACTTCCGCTGTCCGTTCGATTCACTTGACGAACGACTTTGTCCGTCGATCGAATGCCTTAGAAAGAAAAGGGGAAATCGACCGACCATCGATATTCGTGCTCGCGGTGTTTTGTCGCAGCAACACGCCCCCCGTACGGGGCGTGTTTTCTCGCCCGCTCGAGAGCCCGACAGGCCGAGAGCCCGACAGAACGACCACACCGTGCAGCCCGACAGACCGAGCAGCCCGATAGACCGAGCAGCCCGGCAGGCAGCAAAAAAAAAAAAAGGGGGGTCGTCGTTTGCCGACAGCAAACGCCGCCCGAGCCATTGCCCGCTCGAAAAACGAGCGAGCGAGCAACCGCCGGCCCAACAAGCCAAGCGAGAGGAGAGGAGAGGACTCCTCTCCTCCACGACCATGGTGCGGGCGGCGTCAAGGGGGGCTGTGAGGGGAGGCTTCCCACTCCCCCCCCCCTTCCATGGCGTCGTTAATGCCACAAGGGAAGGAGGGCGGGGAATCCCTCTCCTGCCCCCTTCCATGGCGCCGACGGCACCGAAGGGGAGGAGAGGGACTGGAGTCCCTCTCCCACCCCTCCCATGGCGCCGACGGCGCCGAAAGGGAGGAGAGGGACGGGCTCCCTCTCCCTCCCCCCATGATGCCGACGGCGCCAAGGGGGGGGAGGGGGACGTACTCCCCCTCCCTTCCCCTCTCACGGCACCGACGGCGCCAAGGGGAAGGAGAGGGGACGAGCTCCCTCTCTCTCCCCCCCCCTCTCATGGCGCCGATGGCGCCGAAAGGGAGGAGAGGGACGGGCTCCCTCTCCCCCCCCCATGATGTCGACGGCGCCAAGGGGGGAGGGGGACGTACTCCCCCTCCCTTCCCCTCTCACGGCGCCGACGGCGCCAAGGGGGGGGAGAGGGGACGAGCTCCCTCTCCCCCCCCCTCTCATGGCGCCGATGGCGCCGAAAGGGAGGAGAGGGACGGGCTCCCTCTCCCCCCCCCCCCTCTCATGGCGCCGACGGCGCCGAAAGGGAGGAGAGGGACGGGCTCCCTCTCCCCCCCCCCATGATGCCAACGGCGCCAAGGGGGGGAGGGGGACGTACTCCCCCTCCCTTTCCCTCTCACGGCGCCGACGGCGCCAAGGGGGAGGAGAGGGGACGAGCTCCCTCCCTCCCCCCCCGTCAATGGCGCGGACGGCGCCAAGGGTGGCGGGCGAGGGAAGAGTCCCCCCCCCCTCGTCCATGGCGTGGACGGCGCCAAGGGAAAGCTGAGGGGAGATTCCCCCCACTCAGCCCCCCCCCCTTCCCCAGGGCATCGACTGCGCCATAGGGACTCGGAGGGGAGCACCCACCTGCAGGCCGGCAGGCAGGAGACGGAGAGGGGAGGAGGAAATTTCCTCCCTCCTTTGACGTCTGGCGGAGGAGTTGGCCCCGAAGATATACAAACAAGGGGATTATTTTGCTTGAGCGCGCGTAGACGTGCGCGAGTGGCGCAGTCTAACTACATGGTCAGACATATGAGGAGACACAAGATCGAATCCTTGCAATTCGCTTTTCTCCCCCCCGGGATCAAGGCTTGCCGGCGTTCATCAAGATAACGCCTGCGCTTGAACCCAGTTTTGACTGCCGTAAAATGCGCCATGAGGCTCAGTCTGAGCTTTAAAATTGAGAAGTCCTCAATCATTTTTTTCTTTCAAATCATGTTCGTGGAAAAAGGGAAAGACCGACAGTTTTTCCAACACATCACCAAGTGACGCTTAGGAGATTCCAAGCATCAAACGAATCCTCAAGTTGAGGAATTCAGCATTTACCGTTTTCAAAAACGTTTGAAACGATGAAAAAAAAAGGGCCGAACCCGAGTGTGTGGTCAAGTTGGCCATGGGTTTCGACCAAAAAAAAATCTAAAAGCTCCGGTTGAGCTCTTGCAAAAATCAGCAGTCCTGGTTTTCTTTTCTTTTCCGTTCTGAAGCACAAAAAAGAGGAAAACCAATAGTTTTCCATGTTCTGAACAGAATTCACAAGGAAACGCTTCAATACCAAAAAAACTAGCACCAGTGTTTCTTTTGGCGAATCAACCTCAAAGTTTTGGGTAACATGTGAGAAAACCCGAGATGGGTGACCGTTAAAAAGCCACGACATGGCTCAATGCGGGCTGTTCATGCGCTAAAGAAAAATTGTTTATGCAAAACGACCACTGTGGCATACACCGGGTTAAAAAATGACTACGGTGATGTGAATCGAGAGGAATTCTTGATTGAAATAGATAAAGACACCGAACGTGCCACGACCAGTCAACAACTCATCTACACATTGCAACAATACGAAATGTGCAGATAGCACAAAAGGAGTGTTGATTGCACGGTTACACGGATGTGGACCACGTCATCGACGTAAGTGTCGATTACACTACAGGCAATAGCACACGTGCTACTTGCACGCTGTCGAACATTGAAAAAGTGCTAGTTGCACTTTACTCACGGATGCCAAATGCATTCGTGATGCTAGTGCTGGTTGCAAAAGAATTTCTCGGTGTCGAACACACCAGTGAAAAATTGCTAGATGCCCTTTAATCACGGATGTCGAAAGCATCCGTGATGCTAGTGCCAAACGCACTGCACATGGTCTGCAGAGGTACGACCAAATAAATGCCGATTCTGTATTCACGTGGGTGTCGATTGCACCAAGAATGTTGGATAAGTCATCTGTGAATGGATTTCGACAAAACAAGAATGTGAGTGCCGATTGCACTCTGAACACAAACGCTATGGTGGAAATCCACATGTGATGGTCGATTGACAAGTGCCGGTTGCACTTGGAATATGACCGACATGGAAAATACAATCGAAGTATTCACATGAGTGTCGAACGCACGACTACCATGATGTGGAATGCATGGCCGATGCGTGCATCAGTTAAATCGTTGACACTAGTGTTGAATGCATCGTTGTCATAAATTCCGATTGCACGATTGTCAAAAGTTGTGGGTTATACTTTTGTCATGGGTGCCGAATGCATCAGTGATGCGAGTGCCGAACACACTATGGACATGAGTTCTGATTAGACTAGCTATATTAGTGATGATGGTACAAAACATGTTATAGGATGCCGATTGCATCAATAACATAGGTGCCAATCGCACCTCGTTGTATCAACTAGCAAGAACTAGCCAACTCGTTGCCTCGACAGGCTAGCTTGTGATAGACAACCAAACGAAAAGCATACGATCTATGCGCAGAAATGGTTCTCGGGACAAGCGGGTCGAGCACATTGTTCGAAAGGGCCAACATACGTTGGTTGACGTTGGCAAGGCATCTCGACAACGTCGAGGATGGTCATACTATCGGATTCCTCGAATAGAGAATTTGCAGGCATGGCTAGAAACAATCAAAGACGGCTGTGGTGATCAGGTGTATGCCCAAACGGCATAACAAAAACACAGTGGTCTCGGTCGTCACCGACTATGACGATCGCTGAATGTTGAAAACGTCGCGCTGCCGATAGCAGTATGAAAAGATACTTCCGGAGAAGTACAAACCAAAATTCAAACGGATAAATGACATGTGTGACGAGGACGATTTCCTCAGATTTGGACCATGCTAAAGGTGGATGAACTCCTCCGTATCCATAGATGGAACGTGCTACAAAAGCCTCGTCGGTTGTGCACCAGTTTCAAAAAGAAAAAAGAAAAGAAAGAGAAAAAGGAAAAGAAAAAGAAATGCACGACTTGCATGACCGCAGGAGGTCAGAGCGCATGACCTAGTGCTGGAGACAAACCGCTTTTCAACCGGTCAAGGTATGCGATTCATACCATGGTACTTCAGTCTTGTGAAGTTGGATACACAACATGCATGGAAAACGTGCAGGACATGCACAGAAACCCATATCCACTAATTGTTGGTGCGTCGATCACGACATCAAGTTATGGATAAGTTAGGTTGATGAATGATCACAACGGTTTTCGGATATTTGATCAAGCTGACGATATCAGCTGATGTTTTGGATAGAAAATGGCGACACCATTTCACCAAACAAGTGGTTTGGAGGGTGCAAGATGTGTTCTTTAACAGTCGCACACCCCGTTGCGCTACAATGTTCAAAGGCAAATATGATCATTTCATGACCGTTTCCGTGTCATGACTATGTCATGAGATGTGAAACGGACCAGGTGTGTTAGCACACTGACTTCAATCCTCGAGGATTGACATCTCGCTGCCTGTACATAGTGTGTACTAGATGTATCAGTACCTTTCAGAGGTTCTCTGCATCATTAGTCATGGCTGATACAAACATCGGTCCGTGATTGAACATGTCAAGGATGATACCCTTGAATAAATTCTCAATGGTGAAACCAGTGACACACTATCACTCGGTGAGTGATGGATACACATCGTAGTACCCGGCTGGTACAGACGATAAAAACGTACATGAGTGTACTCACAACCCTGTTCATCAGAGAAGGATTATTGTCAATGAGGGTTGTAAATGCGCCAGAGAGAGGTGGAGACTCTTTGATGGGTCCTCAACGATTTGAGACGCCGCAGTGCGATGGTCGAAGATTGCAAGAGTCAATTCTGGCGTATGTCAAGATTGACCGAATACCGAATGTGAACAAATTTGAAGGCGACACCTTCAGTGTATCATCACTCAATGAGTGAACATGTCATGGACATTGATAGACAAGAGTGTGTGAACCGATGTCGGTGACGATCTCATAGTTTTCTACAAACCAACTACGACATATCTGGGATCACAAAAGGTCTAGGTTTTGTGTCTAAAGCTTATGACCATGGAAACGACCTATAAGCTGATAGCTTCATGCTAACAGCGTGTTTACATCCACATCTTGGTGGTCCGACCGACCTCATAACGAGTCATCATCAACATTAAAGCAAAACGACCAGTGTGTCCTAACCAAATGTTGATGTGAAAGGACTCTTCAAGATGGACCTTGAGAAATGATGTTTCTCATCAGATTCTTTCGATGTTTTAAGAAATGCCTCCAAATCAATGGCATCGTGACACGGTACACCAGTCGTGTACATCACGATCTTCAAACATCATGTGGATGGATTCTGATTATGCCAAAGATATGGTATAGCACCGCCTATGCGATATCGGTGTGTAGAATAAATCCAACATCCGATTTGTTGAAACCCAACCCATCTCCGAGAGAGATCATAATGACTACGGTGTAGTCGAACCATGCTTCACTGACCCGAAAGGTTATCGTGAAGTGACTCAAGCCCCTTGGTTTTGGGGATGGTTTAGTTGATGTACATTGCCGAATGCAAGTACAATATGTTTTTGGATGTCGCTGCGGTGATATCCAGGATTGTGGTGATTTGTCAGATGTCTTCGATGAGGGCGATACCCTCTACAAGTGCTTCGGACACGTCATGTGGGAAACACTATATTGAGTGGAAGTACCAAATGTACACAATAAAAGACATTGAAGCAACACAGATTGTTGCAACTTGGCAAACACGATCCACTGGCGGGTTCCCGAATGGAACCCTTGGACGCGATGACACAAACACAATATAATTTAGGAACTAGTTGTTCCAGGATCACTGGATGTGATTCGGAAGTGTTCGATCACAATCACATGGAATTGACACCCGAAAGGTGTCCTTCCAACATGTACCGCAATGCTTGTGATCATGGTACACCCGTTGAGTGAATACCATACAATGAACACTTTGTTCGTGGATTGAATCCATAGTCGTTGAGATCGGTTATCTCAGCTAACCTAGTTCAAAAGCAGTGTGCTTTTGACACGGACATGAGCGGCAGCCTACGGTACCCATTTCAGACAGAAATGAGGAGATGGTTGAAAACAAGATCATCTAGGTCGGAGCATTGTCGTGTCTGATGACGAACATTGACGACAATTGCGCGTGCCAGATGACCAATGCCGCCTCCTTCAAAGATGGGTGCAACCTTTGAAAGGAAAAACAAGTGTGCTCAGCAACCATGTCTTAGGACCTTGGTGCCTCTCAACCCTAAGATAAAGCTAGCATGCAAGTCGCATGGGCTTGGTGGAGCTTGGTGGAGTTCAGCCAACCAATCCACGGGTGCTGAAAGAGGTGTAGTAGACCTACGCGTGGTCATGAACACGTGGTTGCAAACCAAGAGGACTGATGTCCAGATCTTGGATTGCACGTATTGACAATGTTGCAAGGAGGTACCACCTTGACAGCAACCCCTTGGAAGAGATCATGTCCCAACGACATGGGAAGTGTTGTGTGGACCTGGATGGTTTTCGCGGGGACGCCCGGTTAATTGGTCGCAGGGACGCTCCTTGCAAAGGGGGAGGAGGCGCCACCACAACAGCTTGCTAAACACGTACCACACAAAATGTGGGAAAATTCATCCTATGGACCCTCTTCCAAACTGGCAGGAAATTGTTGACAATGTACGTCCCAAAAGGCATCGATTATGCCTAGCGCTGTTAAATCGAGATCGAGACCGGTCTCGATCTCGACTGTCTCGATTTTTACTCGTCTCGTTGTCTCGTACCGCACTACGCGAGACAATCTCGATTTGTCTCGCGTGAGACGAGACGAGACCGAGACACGTCATGTGTCGCGCGAGATCGGGACGAGATTCTCGTACCGGAATAGTGCCTCGCTTTTCTTGTGCGACCCCTGCCACGTGTACCAAGTGATTTCTGACCAATCGCGCATTCAATGGATGTGTCAGCACAAAACGCAAGCAGCCGCATTGTTGAGGAGCGGTCGTCGAGCGTCAACAAGAAAAACCACTACTAAACTAACGTATGTATGTTTTCCTGAAGAAACGAATAAACTTGCG
>SZWC01005478.1:135189-150944 GCA_023375785.1 Penium margaritaceum | reverse complement strand
TGTCGCTGCTGTTGCTGCTGCTGCTGCAGTGGATGCTGTCGCTGTAGTGGCGGCTGCTGCTGCTGTTGCTGCTGCTGCTGCGACTGCTGCTGCCGCTGTGGTGATGATGGCGGTGGTCGACGTTGACCGCTAACGGCGCTGCTCTCGGCAGCTGCGTCGGTAGCCATACTGGGGGAGGTTTGCTTCGGCATGGCAGCTGTTTTCCTCCCCTGTTTTTCCCCTCCACGGAAGTCCTCCGCGGAACGTCTCCACGGAACCGCCCTTCCGCGGAAATTCCTCCCTGCGGAACTCCTCCGCGGAGTGTCTCCGCGTATACCCTCCGCGGTGAACTTCACCGCGGAAGTTCACCGCGGATCACCGCGGATCAGCGCGGATTTACCGCGGATGACCGCGGAGTCCCGCCGATGACCGCGGAGTACCGCGTTTTACCGCGGTTCACCGGCAATGACCGCGGTCACCGCGGTCGCGCTGGTGTAGAACGCGGCGAGCTGCTGGGGACGGCGGTCACCGTGGTCGACCCGTTCCGCACCCGCAGCTCCGCGGTCGCAGGTCCGCGGCGAGATGCGTCGATGTCGTCATGAGCGGCCGCGGAGATCGAGTTGCGCGGCGGTGTGGCTGCCGCGGGGCTGTACGGATCCGCGGAACACCGCGGATCTGGATTGATGACGTCACCGCGAGATTGTAACGGCGGAACGCCGAGTGCCTCCGCGGCACTCGGCGCGTGTTCCGACGCGGTCGCGCGGTTGCCGCGCTTGCCACGGAAGCTTGGTCACCGCGGAGCACCGCGGAACGACCGCGGAACGACCGCGGACTGACCGCGGATTTTGTAAAACGCGGTCGAAGTGGTGGTGGGCCCTCCCAGGACCTCCCGCCGAGACCGTGGGCACTGCTGCTGCTGCTCCTCAAGGCAACGGCTGCGGTTGCTCACGACTTCTTCGGCTGCTGCGTCTCTGCTGCGCAGCTATGCGAGCACTGGCTCGCTGCTCTGATACCATGAGAGACAGCTCCTAGCACTGCTGTTGCTAGCGTGGCAACTCAAGCCAGCTAGCTAACTCACTAGCACACACAGGTGGAGGTGAGAACAGCTAGGGGTTGGCTAGGGACACAAACACAAGTGTCATAAGCTGCAAATGTTTGAAATGTGCAGAGAGAGGTGACAACTGAGGTCTGGCCAACCTAAATAGTGCCACGGACCTAGTGGATGCACACACACACGGCGCACAGTCGGCGCTATTTTTCTAGCAGGACAAAACAGTGGCAAAAACACAGTTTTGGTCACAATTCCCTGCAGACACGTCAGAACGACGAGCCGTTTGAACCACAACGGCCACGTCGACAAGATCTACATCCTGATAGGCTGCACGCCTACGTGCTCTGACACAGCACGAGTCTACAAAATACGGAAGTCTTCTGGGCGCCCATCGCCACCGGCTGCCAGTCTGCTGCCGCTGTTGCCAGTCTCAGGGATCTGCACGTGAATGGACATGAGCCGAGGGGTCACCGTAAGCTGTGTACGACACACACAACAACACTCTCTACGTGAGCTTGCCCCCGATCCATGGCTTCACCCCGTCGCTTGCTACTTTCTTGCTTGCTCGCCTGCTTAGCAATCAAGACTACCTATTGGCAGGGCTGCAATACCGCGGTATTTAGTACCGCGGTACTCGAGTACCGCGGTACCACAGTCCCGCGGTACAAATACCGCGGTATCATGATTTTGTGGCAGCTCATTACCGATACCGGTACCGGCACCGCGTTACCGACGGTATTGGTAAAATACCGCGGTATTATACAACTACCGTGGTACACGGTATACCAATGTATAATACACACATTGTACCAAGGTACTAAAATGTGTACCACGGTACTGAATGCCCTAATATTTTTCTAACACCAAAAATGAATTCTAAGCTTAAAAAATGGGATAAGTAATAGATGTCATGAGCTTGGAACTCAAGTTTATATACTCACAAAGAAAGGATGCACCTTTACATGATATTCACTAGTGATCTGGAGATGTTTAGGTGGAGTAGAAGTTAGGGGACAAGAAATGAGGGAAGGGGAGGAGGGCAAATTTATGAAGAGATACTCTAGCTGAATACCGTAGTCTCTTATATTCTCTTGTTTTTTAGAGCTCAATAACATGACAATTAAATTCGACTACAATTTTCAGACCTGGAATTTTGGACCTGTTTGTCCAAAAGCCCTCGTATTTTCTTAGTGTCATATTTTGGTCAAACGTCCATGTGCTTGGTCTGTCCATAGGACTTCGCTTTTTGAATTTTGAAATTTCAAATGTCGAGGGCGGAGTCGTACGTCGCGGCTCGCTTTGCACGTAGATATGCACGTCGATTTCCTGTCCATTGCGAGCGTCCGAATGCACACTCATGCGCAGTACCTCATTGACTTAGTTGTAGCGCGTTACCGTTACTTGTCAGAAAAAAATCTGTCACGTTCTCATTACCGCGTTATTGTACCGCGGTATGATACCGCGGTACAGAAGAGGGGTACCCTGCCAGGTCAGTACCGATACCGTACCGGTACCGCAAAAAAGAATACCGTACCGCGGTACCACAATACCGCAGTACAAAAACACGGTATACCGCGGTACCGGTAATACCGGCATCAACCCTGCCTATTGGTATCAGAGCGGGAGGGCTTTTTCCTCGCGACAGTCCTGAGACCTCGTGAAACCTCGTCGGTTTAGGGGGGTAGGCAGATCTTGCAGCAGCGACTGCTGCCACTGCAACAGCCCACATCGCACCTGGTGGCTCATGGTGTGCTCCACCCCCGTGCATGGGGCACATACGTCTCTGCAGTTGCCCCCGCGCACCTCGCCGAGCTTCGGCAGCTGCATGTACGTCGGTGCTGTCGCGTGGTGGCACCGACCTACGCTCCATTCGTCCAGGAGTAGCGCGTTTACTTTCTCCGCAGCGGCACACGCTGCACCCGTACCCTGCGAGGTGTGGTTGTCACTTGAACCATTGCCCAACGGCATTGGCCTCCTTCCGCCGTCGTCCTCCACCGTGCTTCAACCCCCTGTTGTTGTGTGTGTCGTACACAGCTTACGGTGACCCCTCGGCTCATGTCCATTCACGTGCAGATCCCTGAGACAGGCGACGGCGGGCCGGCAGCCGGTGGCGACGGGCGCCCAGAAGACTTCCGCATTTTGTAGACTCGTGCTATGTCAGAGCACGTAGGCGTGCAGCCTATGAGGATGAAGATCTCGTCGACGTGGCCGTTCTGGTTCAAACGGCTCGTCGTTCTGACGAGTCTACAGGGAATTGTGACCAAAACTGTGTTTTTGCCACTGTCCTGTCCTGCTAGAAAAATAGCGCCGTTGTGCGCTGTGTGTGTGTGTGTGTGTGTGCATCCACTAGGTCCGTGGCACTATGTAGGTTGGCAAGACCTCAGTTGTCATCCCTCTCTGCACATTTCAAACATTTACAGCTTTCGACACTTGTGTTTGTGTCCCTAGCCAACCCCTTGCTGTTCTCACCTCCACCTGTGTGTGCTAGTGAGTTAGCTAGCTGGCTTGCGTTGCCACGCTAGCAACAACATTGCTAGGAGCTGTCTTTCATGGTATCAGAGCAGCGAGCCAGTGCTCGCATAGCTGCGTAGCAGAGACGCAGTAGCCGAAGAAGTCGTGAGCAACCGTAGCCGTTGCCTCGAGGAGCAGCAGCAGCAGTGCCCACGGTCTCGTCGGCAGGTCCTGGGAGGGCCCACCACCACTTCGACCGTTTTGTGTAAATCCGCGGTCGATTTGCGGTCATTCCGCGGTCGCTCCGCGGGACTCCGCGGTGACAAAACCTCCGCGGCAGGCGCGGCAACCGCGCGACCGCGTCGGAACACGCGCCGAGTGCCGCGGAGCCACTCGGCGTTCCGCATTCGTCACCTCGCGGTGACGTTGCCAGTCCGGATCCGCAGTGCTCCGCGGATCCGCGCATCTCCGCCGCAGCATCTCCGCGGCCGTTCCAGAACACATCGGCTCTGCTCGCCGCAGCTCCTCGGTCGCAGGTCCGCGGCACACCCGCCGTTTCCAGGACACGAACGCTCCGCGGCGGGTGCGGAACGTGTCGACCGCGGAACCCCAGCAGCCCGGCGTATTCCACACCGGCGCAACCGCGGTGACCGTGGTCATCGACGGTGAACCGCGGTAAAACCGCGGTACTCCGCGGTCATCCGCGGTAATCCGCGGTAATCCGCGGTAATCCGCGGTGAGCTTCCGCGGTGAGGTTCACCGCGGAAGGGATCCGCGGAGCCGTTCCGTGGAGGAGTTTTGCGGGAGGTTCCGCGGAAGAGAGTTTCTGTGGAGACGCCCCACGGAGGAGTTTCCGCGGAGGGGAAAACAGGGGAGGAAGCTGGCCGCCATGCCGAAGCCAACCTCCTCTAGTATGGCCGCCGATGCAGCTGCCGAGGGCAACGCCGTCAGCGGTCAACGTCGACCACCGCCATCATCACCACAGCGGCAGCAGCAGTCGCAGCAGCAGCAGCAGCAGCAGCCGCCAGTACAGCAACAGCAGCCACTGCAACAGCAGCAGCAGCAGCAGCGGCAGCAGCAGCCGCCGCCACAACACCAGCAGCCACCGCTGCAGCAGCAGCAGCAGCGGCCGCCGAGCCCGACTACATTGGCGCGCCAAGTGCGCGCACTGGCGGACCTACAGGCGGAGAGCCGCGATACCTTGACGAGGCAGGTGGCCGAACTACAGGATATGATCAGGGGCTTGCTGCCCCAGCAGTAGCAGCAGCGTCCGTCGACTGACCTGAGCGAGGATGACCTTGCCCACGACGGGAATGGTGACGAAGTCGCAGAGAACCTCTCCGACTCCGGCGAGGAGGGCGAGGAAGAGGTGCTCCGAGCGCGCCTCATCCGCCTGGAGGCGCGTCGCAGAGCGCGTGCGGCCAATGCAGCCCTCCAGGGGACCAACCCCAGCTCCAACGCTGACCCGAGCTCATCCCGCCGCCCACTAAGCTTTGAGGAGCTGGTCCTGCGGGCCCGCCTGGGTAAGGGAATTGCCTCCTCGATGCCTGGCCCCGCAATGGCTTCAGCCGTTGCCTTGCCGACGGTCAAGCCACCCAAGTGGTTTGAGTCAGACCCGCCTGTCTTCCGGACTTGGAACGACTTCAAGTCCTGGGAGCCACGCTTTCGCATGTGGGCCATGAGTGAGGGAGTCCTCCCTTACTACCTCGCACCATATCAGGCGTCTGACCCCGCTCAGACACACATGGCAGTCCGCGCAGCTTCCGGCCTGATGAAGGCCACCCCGGACTTCACCAAGGACTTCAGTCGGTTCCTTGGCGATTCGTTGACCGGCTCAGGAGCTGACCCTTGCGCGGCATGGGCACTGGCCGTCACTTTGTTTGAGGGCGCCACCCTAGCGTTGACATCCCAGCGCCTCGCCGACTTCAACTCCCTCTGCCAGACTGCTCAGGAGTCTGCAGCCAATTACTGGCGCCGGGCGATCCAGTTGTACGAGGATCTTGGGGACGACGCTCCTGCGCAATACTCCGCCCTCCAGATCATCCTCTACGGCATTCACCCCGACTACGCGCGCGTCTTCAGCAACTTCGACCAGACGCTGCTTCGCGACATGGCGAGCGACGGGACCCTGCTACGCTGGGCCACTCTTCACTTTCTGGATGTGGCAGGCATGGACGCCGCAAACCGCGCTCGCCACAGCACCGCTTCAGCTGCAGTTGCCGCCGCATTGCCCACCCCTCCGTCTACAGCAACGGTGGCTCCAGCGCAAGGGAAGAAGGGTCGCAGAGCGTCGGGTGGTGGTACTAGCGGCAGGACCAGCAGCGGCACCAGCACTGGCAGTGTCAGCCGCAGCAGCAGCGGCGGGAGCAGCAGCAGCAGCAGCGGCGGCAGCAACAGCGGCGGCGGCAGCAGCGGCTCTAGCAGCACGACGGGACGACGCCTCGTGTGCTTCAACTACGGTGGTGACCATCGCTATCCCGACTGCACTCGCCTGACAGGACGCCCACTGGATTGGGCCAAGGTCACCCGTGGGCTACAGCAGGCGCACGAGGCGCACATGCGCCAGACGTTTGGTGCGACCGCCCGCTCGGCCGCCACTACCGTAGCCGTCCCAGAGGAGTCCGCCGCCACAGCAGGCTCCTCCGCTGATCCTCGCGACCAGGCGCTCGCCGAGCGCGACCGGACGATCGCGGAGCTTCACCAGCTTCTCGCCCTTTGCTCATCTTAGGGAGGTGCGAGTGACTTGACTGAGTCGAGGGGTCCTACTGCCTGTGGACTGTCTGTGTCGTTGCGTGGTGATGTCTGTGATGGTCCCCATGCCCAGCCGTGTGCGCGTGACGGACCCGATGACACGTCTTGGTTGCATGCGTCTCATGTCCGCTCCGCTGCTCGTCTTGCCGCGTCGCCTGCCGAACGGCCTGCTGCCGCGCCTTGTTCCGTCGCCGAGTGCCAGGTTGCCCCTTGTACACGGGTTACAGATGCCACATGGGTCGTGGACTCTGGTGCCACCCATCACATGACGTGTTGTCGTGACGCCTTTGTCGTCTTGCATCCCGTTGGCGCTGTTAGCTCTGTTCGCACTGCAGCTGGCCATGAGGTCCCTGTCCAGGGTGTTGGGGTTGTGCAGTTCACCAGGCCAGCTGGTCCCGTATACATCTCCGACGTCCTTTTTGTCCCTGATCTGGAACTCAGCCTGCTGTCTGTCCGTGCCTGCACCAAGATGGGCCTCGGTGTCACGCACACGGCTGCCGATGCTCGCATCTTTGTGCGCGACACCGAGGAGACCGTCCTCAGTGGGACGGTCGTCGATGATCTTTATCACATTGCTGGGTGCTCTGCGAGTGCACCCCCTTTGCCTCCCTCTTCCGCTGCCCGTGTTTTCGTCGCTGGTGCTCTGTCCCCCGAACACCACCGCCTCCTGCATCGACGTCTCTGTCATGTGCACCTAGCGGCTGTCGATAGGCTGATCCGCACTCAGCCTGCTCTTGGTCTTGATGCCGCGTCCTTCGAGGCGCCGCCCACGACCGACTGTCTGGCCTGTGCTGAAGGAAAAATGCACCGGTCTACTTATCCTGCGTCTGTCTCCAGGGCTCGTCGGCCCCTGGAGCTTGTCCACTCCGACCTCATGGGTCCGCTCCCTGTCGAGTTTCAGGAAGACCGCGGTCGCTACGTCCTGACGTTGACTGATGACTTCACGCGCATGCGCTGGGTCTACAGCCTGCGTCAGAAGAGCGATGCAGCCATTGCGGTCCGCATCTGGCTGGTCATGGCCGAACGCCAGTCCCCCCACCGCCTTCAGACCTTTCGCTCGGACCGTGGCGGCGAGTACCTCGGTGACATGGCACGCTCCTTCACCGAGCTCGGTGTCTTTCACAANAGAACGGTGTCTCCGAGCGCTGGAACCGCACCATGGAGGATGCGGTCCGCGCAATGCGCGCCGACAGTGCCATGCCTGAGGCCTTTGCCTTTGAGGGCATGGCATACATGACCTGGGTGTGGAACCGCATTCCCCACGGTCCCCTCCCAGGTCACCGCACGCCCTACGAGTTGTGGTATGGGCGTCAAGCGGACCTGCGCCTCGCCCGTGTCTGGGGCTCCCTTGCCTGCGTCTGGTTCACACCGGAGCAGTAGGGGAGCAAGCTCTCTCCGCGCGGCCGCCTCTGCGCCTTCGTTGGCGTCGCCCCGCGGTCAAAGGCTTGGCGGTTCTGGGACCCCGAGCGCCGCCGTATCGTGGAGTCCCGTGACGCTCTCTTCTTCGAGCATCTCGCCTTCCGCAACCTTGCTCGCATCCACACTCTGCGTGCTGCTCATGCCCCTGGGTGTTCCGGTCCCCGTCGTGAGGGGGAGGCTCCTGGTCCGGTAGGCACAGTGCCCCTGTCCAGTGCGGTCACTCCGTCACCGGCACCCCCGGGGCTGTCCCCAGCGGTTGTGCCCACCGGCACCCCTAGCCCCGCCCCGTCTGTGACTCGCTCCTCTGCCCCTGACTCTCCGCGCTCGCCCGTGTCCGCGTTTGCGTCCGAGTCTGCCTCCGTGTCTGCGGCTCTACCTGATCCTGCGTCTGTTTTCGCGTCTGAGACTGAGTCTGACCCTGAAGCTCAGTCTGATATTGTGTCCGCATCCGTGTCTGGCGCTGAGCTGTCCCTGTCTCCGGTCACAGACGCGCCTGCGTCTGCCGTGGGCCTGACCCCAGCTGGCGATGCCACGCCAGCCTTGAGTGGCACGCCTGCCGTGCGGTCCACACCGGCATGTGAGTCAGCAGCGCCCACTGCCCCTGCCCCATCGGACGCCTACACACGGGCACCCGGCGGACGTCTCTGCCCGCGCCCCACGCACAGCGTCGCCAGCGGTGATCCGGGCACAAAGGTCCTCGGCCTGAGTGCGCGCGGACTTGCTGAGGTACATCCTGGCTGTGCCACTGGTGCGACACTACTTGCTCATGAGCGCGGTTTTGCTCGTGACGCCGCTGAGTCCATGGTGACGATCGACCCTCCCTCTGCAGCATATGCCCTGGCTACACGGAGTGCACCAGTGCTGGCTCCCGATCCTACCAGTCTGCCTGAGGCCTTGTCGGCCCTTGATGCTGAGCAGTGGCGCACTGCCTGCCAGGCTGAGCTTGATGCCATCCGCGAGCACGACGTTTTTGAGCTGGGGACTTGCCAAAGAACCGCAAGGCCATCAAGGCCAAGTGGGTTCTACGCAAGAAGCTGAAGCCAGACGGCACTGTGGAGCGCTACAAGGCACGCCTGACAGCAAAGGGCTTCTCTCAGGTCCCTGGTGTGGACTACACCGAGATCTTTGCCCCAGTTGGGCGGATGACGACCACACTCACGTTGCTGAGCCAGGTGGCACAGCACGACTGGGAACTCCATCAGATGGATGTCAACAACGCCTTCCTAAATGATGATCTTGAGGAGGAGATTTACATGGTCCAGCCACCTGGCTTTGAGGATGGTACCGGTCGCGTATATCGGCTGTAGAAGGCCTTGTACGGCCTGAAGCAGTCACCGCGCTGCTGGAACCAGGAGATCACCAGCACGCTGAGACGTGCTGGGTACGTTCAGAGTGATGCTGACCCATCCCTATTCATCTCACAGTCCCCAGCACCGCTCGCTGCCATCCTTGTCTACGTGGACGATCTTCTGATTGCCTCGCCCGACCTGGGAGCAGTGAATGCTGCCAAGGCCGTTTTCTCCTCGGCCTACAAGATGAAGGATCTTGGTGAGGCCTCTGTCTTTTTGGGGATTGAGATCGTACGCGACCGTGTTCGTCGCACACTCCGTGTCCATCAGGGACGCTACGCAGAGACCATGGGGGAGCGCTTTGCCGACCTCCTCGCGGCCGTCCGCACGACCTCCACGCCCATGACCCCTGAGGGGCAGGCCGCCCTGAAGGTCGATGACCCAGCGGACCTGGGGGAGCCAGTTGATGTGACCCTGTACCTACGAGTCATCGACTCGCTCATGTACTTGGCCACCACGACACGGCCCGACATTGCCGTCACTGTCAACCTGCTCGCCCAGTTCTCGCAGGCTCCGCGCCAGCGAACACTGGAGGCCGCAGTCCGGTGTGTGCGCTACATTGTGTCCACCGCACACTTCGGCCTGTGCTTTTGCGAGCAGGTGTCCGTTGTGCTCGATGGGTACACAGACAGCGGCTGGGCGTGGAGTCCAGGTGGCAAAAGCCGCACCGGCTACATCTTCCTCATTGGAGGCACTGCAGTGTCCTGGCGAAGTGGGAAGCAGGGCTGTATCGCACGTAGTACTGCTGAGGCAGAGTATGTTGCCCTAGGCGCCGGTGCAGCGGAATGTGTCTGGCTCGTCCGTCTGTTGCGTGAACTACGTCAGTCCATTCCCCCCGTGGTTCTCGAGTGTGACAACATGAGCGCGGAGGCCATCGCCAAAAACTCAGGTGTGTTCCATGCACGCACGAAGCACATCAATGTCGAGTATCACTTCGTGCGTGACCTGGTTGATCGTGGTGAGATCCGAGTCATCCACGTGAGCACTGACAGGCAGTGCGCGGATTTTCTGACCAAGGCTCTAGGTTGTTCGAAGTTTCATGCGGCCACTCGTTCCGTTGGACTCTGCCCCATCCCTGCTGCAGGTTGATTCCTCATGTGCCACCCTGTATGTGCTGTGCCTACCGCTTGCAGCAGCTGTGCGTTTCCTGCTCTGTACAGAGTCGGTGTCTGCATGTGCATGGACGTGTTTCGCCCTCCGGTCATGGGGGAGTGCTGTTGTGTGTGTCGTACACAGCTTACGGTGACCCCTCGGCTCATGTCCATTCACGTGCAGATCCCTGAGACAGGCGACGGCGGGCCGGCAGCCGGTGGCGACGGGCGCCCAGAAGACTTCCGTATTTTGTAGACTCGTGCTGTGTCAGAGCACGTAGGCGTGCAGCCTATCAGGATGAAGATCTCGTCGACGTGGCCGTTCTGGTTCAAACGGCTCGTCGTTCTGACGAGTCTGCAGGGAATTGTGACCAAAACTGTGTTTTTGCCACTGTCCTGTCCTGCTAGAAAAATAGCGCCGTTGTGCGCTGTGTGTGTGTGTGTGCATCCACTAGGTCCGTGGCACTATATAGGTTGGCAAGACCTCAGTTGTCATCCCTCTCTGCACATTTCAAACATTTGCAGCTTTCGACACTTATGTTTGTGTCCCTAGCCAACCCCTTGCTGTTCTCACCTCCACCTGTGTGTGCTAGTGAGTTAGCTAGCTGGCTTGCGTTGCCATGCTAGCAACAGCATTGCTAGGAGCTGTCTTTCACCCCCGCATGCGCAACGGACTCACGTGGCTGTCTGTCAACCGTCATGTGGGTGTCCTCCTTACTGCACCACCCGTCACACCCGCAAGCTGCGTGGTGTCTCGGTCTCGTGCACACGGCTGCTTCGTGCTTTGGCACCTCTCCGTCTCCGCCCTCTTGCTCCACACGACATGCCTTTCTCCCCGCACTATCCTTGCAGCAGCCGACACATCTGCAGTAGCAGCACCAACTGGAGCACCTGAGCCTTGTCCTTGTGCACTCCTCAGCACCTCAGGCTGCCTCTCAGGCAGCCAAGCACTTGGCGCACTGGCGTCTCCACTTATAATCGAGCCTATTCCTGCATCACCTACTGTTGCGAGGGAGTGTGCTCACATTGACGAGGAACTTGCGTACTACGAGGAGCGGACGGAGAGGGAGGTGTGGTCGAGAGTTCGCCGCAGCAGCCCAGGCTACTACCCCGGTGAGGACTACGACCCCGCCGATTGCTACGAGTAGGCAGACGCAGAGGACTACGCAACCCACTGTCAGTCAGCTGCCGACGACCCTCCAACGATGTAGAACGAGCCAGCGACGCTGCCACCGCGTGATCTTTGACCTCTTCACTCACCGGTAAGCCCACCCGTTGCCCATAGGACCTGCCAGCGACGCTGCCGAGCTGCTCCTCGAGGCCCAGCGCCATTCTCCGCGGCAGCAGCATCAGAGGTGCCTACATCACGCCGTGCTTCATCTCCCACTGCGTCAGGTGCAGATTCAGCATCCTCCTCGTCCCCTGACATTTAGACTACCCTGCAGGCTTCGCTTGTCTCCAGTGTTGCTACTGCATCTACCTTTGCAGCCACTGCACGTGCTGCACGTGCACCAGCCAGCACTACCGCTGGCAGAGCCATTGAGACCTACATTGGGGCTACAGTTGATCAGGGACACTTGGTTGCAGCTGCTATCAACGTTGTGACTCAGATTGCAGCCGCAGCAGACACAGTTGCATCATCAGCTGCTGCAGCGGCTATAGCTCTCTCCAGTGCCATTGAGTCTATCCACACCTCCACAGTTCAGGCATCGTCCTTGCCCTCCTCTTCATCTTCAGCTACTCGTCACATTCAGCTATTGGTCTCGAGCTCTGCAGTCATCTCCTGTCTGTCAGCTGCAGCGTTAACAGGAGTAGCTTGTCTCATCGTCTGTGCATCAGCCGCCGTTGCAGTTGTTGCCTCCTCAGCTGCAGCGGCCCTCCCATCGTTGTTCTCACTGCGCCGCCGTGCCTGGTAAGCCTGGTCTCTCTTGGTCTCTCTTGGTCTCTCTCTCTCTCTTGCCTGTTGTGTATTGGCGTGTGTGTGTGCGTCCAGGTTGTTGCCTCGCAGCGAACCTCCGTCGCACTCATCACACATTTCCCATGCCCACTGGGACAAGGGAAACTTTGTCGAAGTTTTCTCGGCAGAGTCACGCAACCGGCAACATGCCAGTTGACGATGACCAATACACAGCATTGCAAGCTGAACTACAGCGTGAGCGCAATACACTGTAGGCAGTACTCACTGCTCAGCGCGTTGCTGAGGAAAAGCTGCGGGCTGAGCAGGCTGACCAAGAAACCTTCGCAGATCACATTGATGACCTGGTCATTAACCGTCTCCAACCAACAGTGCGCAGCACACGGTCTGCCGGCATTGCTGCAACATTCTCCACCTCATCCGCTTCCGCATCTGTTGCCGCTGGCTCTTTTTCCTATGACCCTCTGGCAGTCGCCGCCGCCGTCAGCGCAGCTGCAGCAAAAACTCTTGCCCCATCAATGCAACACAAGCCAGACTTTGACTCTAATCCACCTCACTTCACCTCCAACCTCACATTCCACTCTTGGGAGGTTCGTTTCAGTGCATGGGCGCAGAGGGAGCAGCTCTGGGAATACTACTATGAACCCAACCCCTCTGCTGCTCCACCCTTCGTGCCAGTCGATTCTGAGTCTGCACGGGTTGTACGTGCCCTCATTCGCGCAGGACCCGACGATCTCACTGATGAGATCGGGTCCTACAATGCTGACACTGCGCGCCGCACCCCTGCTAACCCGGTTGGTGCTTATGCACTGATCAAGCGGCGCACTATAGGGACTGGGCATGCAGCTCAGAGTGTCCTCACTGTTCAGTTCAACACGCTCTCCATGCGTGCTGACGAGATTGCAGACGCTTATTGGGCATACAGTCTGCGACTCCTGCGCGACCTCGGCAAGGCTGCCCCTGGCCAGCTTCCCGCTGTTCTCTCCATTGTCAATGGCCTCATCCCGGAACTCAGTGACATCTTCCGCGAGGTGAAGGCTACTGAACTTGAACACCTGGCTGCCATCCCTGTCCCCGTTGACGCGCCTCCTGGCATTGGTGCATTGTGGGAGTTCACCTCCCAGCGTCTGACGGACTGGTGGAGCTCGTTGCAGAACAAACACATTCATTGTGTCGCAGTTGCAGCTTCTGCCACTGCACTCCCCTCTTCCTCCACCTCTTCTTCTTCTGCATCATCCTCCACCTCCGCTTCCACCACGACTGCTACAACTCTTGCTCCCCAAGGGGGTGGTCACGGTGGGAGGGGTGGTAAAGGTAAAGGCAGAGGGGTTGGCTCTGGCGGCGGTGGGCAAGGAAGGGGTGGCAAGGCTCGTGGTTCTGCTATCGTCGCATCCCCCTCTTCCTCCTCCAACACTGTCACGTGCTAGAACTGCAATGCCACTGGACATGCAGCGCCCAAATGCCCAGAGCCACCTGAGGATGCCCGTCTTGTCGCAGCCATGCGTGTACACTAGGCGCGCTCCACAGGGTCTGGTGGTAGTTCTGCGCGCTCCTCCACCTCCATAGGTTCAGGTGCTGGCTTTGCACGCTCTTCTTCCTCCTCTCCTCCAGCTGCTGCCTACAGCGATGCACTCTCTTCACCGTTACCGTCCACTCCCTGGGGTTGGCCCCCCGGGTTTGGCAACCCTGTCTACTTCGGACCCCCGTGCGGTTTTTACTCTCCTCCACCGTGGGAATCCTCCACACACAGCCCTAGTGTCCCTCCCCTGGCGTACTCATCACCGGGCCGTCTAAGGACGATCGCCAGCTCAACTCTGCCCATGCTCATGCCGTCCACCAGCACCACCTCTGTGATCAGGGAGGTGAGAGTGGGCGTTCGGTTTTGGGGGAACTTGCATGTGCCA
The DNA here is from genome assembly GCA_023375785.1 of Penium margaritaceum. Classification (NCBI taxonomy): domain Eukaryota; kingdom Viridiplantae; phylum Streptophyta; class Zygnematophyceae; order Desmidiales; family Peniaceae; genus Penium; species Penium margaritaceum. Next base: position 137,034 of record SZWC01005478.1, on the reverse strand, counting down.
CTGACCTGTCTCTTCGTGGGTCGTCCTCTGGTCATGTTCAGGGTTGTTCCCCAGTCGATGTCCCATGGATTGAGCAGTGGTAGTATTACAGTCTTCCTTGTTGTCTTGCAGCATGTGGTCAGCACCTTGCTCCTCGCTCTGCCATTGCCGCCGTGAGTCGTGACCCTGCTACTGTGCACGTGACGGACGGTTTATGGATCCTTGATTCCGGGGCCACTCATCACATGACCTCTTGTCGTTCCTCGTTTGTCTCGCTGGGTCCCATTGGTTCTGTTCGCTTTGTTCTTACCAGCTCTGGCCAGCTTCTTCCTGTCCAGGGTGTCGGATTTGTCCGCTTTGTTGGCCCTTGGGGGGAACTCTTTCTTCCTGACGTTTTGTACGTCCCTACTCTTGAGCTCAGTCTACTGTCTGTTACGACGCTTGACGACCAGGGCATGGACTTCTCCTCCAGTCGTGGCATTGCCTCCATCCTACATTGCACTACTGGTCATGTCCTGCTGCGTGACACTCGTTGTGATCGCTTGTTCTGTGTACCATCGTTTGCATCGCATCCCTCCTCGACCGCTCTTGTCCACGTGGCTCGCTCTCTCACTCCAGCACATGCATAGTTGCTCCATCGCCGCCCCTGTCACATTCAAACTGCTTTCGTTGACAGTTTGCTTCGGGACACACCCGCTCATGGTCTTGATGCCGACACATTCTCTGCCCCTTGTCCTACTGACTTTCTTGACTGTGCTCAAGGCAAGATGCACCGCTCCCCTTTTTCCACATCTGAGTCCCGCACGTCTCACCCGCTTGATCTCTTGCATGCCGACATCATGGGACCCGTTGCCCATGATGCTCTTGGGGAGGTTGACCGCTACGTCCTCTTTCTCACAGACGATTTTTCTCGCATGCGCTGGGTCTTTGCCCTTCGGAAAAAAGTGATGTCTTTTAGACTCTGGAGTCCTGGCTGCCTCAGGCAGAGCTGGCCTGTGGTCGTCGTCTGAAGGTCTTTCGTTGTGACCGTGGTGGAGAATTCATGGGTCCCACTACTCATTTCTTGACATCTCACGGGGTGTGTATGGAGCCTTCTGCTCCCTACACACCCCAACAAAATGGTGTCTCTGAATGCTTGAACCACACACTTGCTGACAGGTTCCACACTCTCCTCAGTGAGTCTTCTCTCTCCCCTGTCTTCTCCTTCGAGGCGATGTCCTACATGACCTGGATGTGGAATCGTGCTCCCCACGGTCCCCTACCACGTCATGTCACCCCCTTTGAACATTGGTACGGCCGCCGTGCTGACCTCCGTCCGGCTCGTGTCTGGGGCTGCGTGGCTGCTGTCTGGTTGCCTAAGGACTTTCGCGACGGTAAGCTCAGCCCTTGCGCTCGTCTGTGCACCTTTCTTGGTGTATCCGCCATGTCCAAAGCATGGCGCTTCTGGGACCCTGACCGCTCTCGCGTCATAGAGTCACGTGATGCACTCTTCTTCGAGGATGTCTTCCCTCGTGACCTGTCTCATGTCCCTCCTCCATCCTCTCTTTCCTCGCTCCGTCGGCTTGGGGAGGGTGTGTCTGTTCCAGCCTCCGATCTCCGAACATCATCCTCTCCCTCTCACACGGCATCCCTTGCTGTCACGGACAGTGAGAATGAGGACTCCTCCTCCTCGTCCTTGCATACCTCTTCTGAGTCGGCTGCATCACACCCCTTCTCGGATTCTGTGTCGTCCCTGCCTTCCACTCACATTCCCGAGTCCTCGTCGTCCGCCGGCAGTCCCGAGCCCTCACGCTCGGCACCCACTCCGGCACAGTTCCCCGTCCATTCCACTCCCAACTCATCCCTGGACACCGAGCCCCTCCCCCC